>JAXGGA010003979.1:0-94460 GCA_038373865.1 Uloborus plumipes | reverse complement strand
AAAATTGGTTCTAAGAAATTTGATAAAATATTTCGTGAAAACTAGGAAAATGAAAAAAAAATCTTCTCCCAGAAATAAATTACTTACTTTTTCTAAACTTGGAATTGTATAAGAGATAAAAAAAAGTGATGGAAAAAGTGGTAGTAGAAAAACAATTATCCTTATCATTAATCGGCTCAGCCGATTAATCGGTAATCTGTCGATTTGCTTATCGGTGCATCCCTAATGGCTATGCGTCCAAAAAAAAAAAAAAAAACTGATCACAGAGTCGACTTACATGAGTTAAAAGATTCCGAAATGCTATTAAATAAATCATTAGGCAATAAAACATCGACAAAAATGATACTGTGGGGCAACGAATGCCCCACAGAACTTAACAAATCAAGGTGAAATAATTACAGCTTCAACTAACTGGGAATATTGTGATAGACAGAATAAAAGGTCACAGGGAACAGCGTTTATTAATGTTACTCCGGACCATTTTCATGATCCCCGCCCCCCCCCCCCCCCCACCGGTTCTTTTTTGGAAATGAGGGGAGACTGGTTCAAAACTTAAGTCTGCTTTTTTTGTGAGACAGAAGAGTGAAAGAGCGTGCTTGCAAGTAAAGAAAATGTAAACATATAAATTAGGGTTGCGACATCGAAGGTATAACATCGATGTTGCAAGACATCGATGTTAAGAAATTAAGACATCGATGGTTTTGATACATCGACCAAAAAACATCGATGTTTGAAAACATCAATTTTTAAAAAAAAAATGCTTACACATTTAAATGTACAGTAATACAGTGACTCCTCTATCCATTGCACCCTTTTATGTCACTCAATTAAATGTATCTTTTGTATTCCGAAAAACATCAACCGTATGATATCGATGTCAATTATAGAAACTTGTTTTAGTGAGATAGATACTGCATCTGTGTAACTTTTATTTATCGCACATTTTTATGAAACGTGATTTTCCTAAATGTAAAACATCATTATCGAAAAAATATCAGACGCAAAAGGCAAAACAATGATGTTTAAAAATCATTGACCGTAAATAATCGTTAGAAATTACAAATAAAATGTCAATACGATAGACATTGCAAGTGTTAAAGATTAAAATTTTTTTATTGCCTTTTGCTGGAATTTAAAACAGACATCTGAAAAAAAAAACATAAAACGTGAAATATTGATCATAAAAAGCCATCGATTGTAAAACATCGATGGTAACTACCAAAAAAGTCTTTTAACGAGATTGATATTGTAACGGCTAATTAACGATGTAACTTTCGGTCACATATCTTTATATTTCAGCAAAAAAAAAAAATCATAAACATCGACATAAAAAAAAAAAAAAAACGGCGAAAGCAAATTAGAGATGTTTTAGAAACATCAAGAGCAAAACATCGACAATAATCATAGAAAATGTTTCCCATAATACGTCTGCTTATCGCATATTTTTATTAAACTTTCTTCGCTGAACTATAAATCCTCGACATCGAAAAACATCGATCCTCAAGCATCGAAGGTAAAAACATCGATGCTTTCAAAATATCGACATCGATGCCGCAGCACTAATATATATAGGCATACGAAGTCGGATTTAAAATAAATAATAGTTTAAAAAACTAAAAAATATAGTTTAGCCTTTATTTATTTATTTAATTTATTTTTTTTTTTTTTGTCGTGTGCCAGGCTATTGATAATTTAGTATTAAATATATGGTTCTATGGATAATTCGCCACCCTGGTCAAATCGCCATCCAACTCGTTAACAAAGAAGAAGGCTAGACTTCGCTGCAGGAGAGGTGAATCACTGAACTCTATCGTAGGTATTTTCTTGACGGTAGGGAAAATTTTAGGGATTAGCATGGAGTCGAAAAATGTCTGTCGTCTCTTTCCAAATGTTTACTTTCCATAGAGACGCTACATGATGAGAGTATCTTGGTTTGATTTCAATGCTACAAAAAAGCTGAAACATTTGAAGGGTCAGGGGGAAAAACCACGGTAGTCCACTTTTTGTTGAATTTAAACTGATGCTGCTGAAAAATAAGTGTAATTTCGTTTAGTATACGCAATATTCGTGAAAAAACACTGTAGTCCATGTATTATTGTCATTTTAGAACAAGTATACTGGGAAAGTTTATGAGTTCGTAAAGTTTAAATTTCGTTTTTCTCAAAATGAATCAAATGTGACTACCGTGGTTTTTCCCCCTGACCCTTCATTTTGTTTTGGAAGAGGGGGAAGGGTTTTTCGCAGGGTTGAATGTATAATAGTATAGGTTAATATACAAGTATATACATGTATATAGTTAATTTATTAGTTACAAAATACTTGTAAATAAAAAAACACAACTTACTTCGCTTGCTATGCTTTTAAGTACATTGGTCGCCGGTTAATTGAATTAGTGATTAATTGAATCAGTTGCTTTAATGAAGCAAAATGTGAAAGTCAGAACTTAATCCAGCTTTATTGAACTAGCCGCTTTGTTGATTCAACCGCTTTTTTGAATCTAAATGATTTTGAACAAACGCTACTCATATAAACGGCGACTACTGTATCACATTAAAAAAAATTAAATAAAGTTTTCGTGTGCTGATTTTTCTTTTCTTTTGCATAATATGTGTATATATTTATTTTCTTAACACAACGAAAAGATAATCTTTTTTTTAATTACAAATATAATTACTGTAGCTACTGCACAGTACTATGTTTGAGTGCTGCATTTTATTACGGCTACAAATCGTGTGCACCAGTGGCGTACTCAGGGAGTGGGATGACAGGGCTGCAGCCCCCCCCCCGGAATTTTCAAAACAAATTTTTTCCATTTAAGTTTAATATTTTTTTTTCCTTCCTTTCTTTAAACAGTAGCAAGATCAGAAAATTTTTCAGATGAAATAATTAAGTAAAAGACAAAATTAAAAGAAAATAAGAAAAACTATTTTTTTACTAGTTTTGACTCGTCTACTTTACTATGTCACATTTCTGTAAATTTTACGTATTTCAATTTTGTTAGTTTTTATTGTAAATATATGTTTCAGAAACAACGATGAATGCTTGTTTATTCGTCTAACTCTTTTGATTATATTTAAACAAATGTGATTAAAGCCCAGTAAAAATAGTAAATTTAATTGCAAAATTAACTATATTAAAGCACAAATTTTCCAAAATATTGCGAGAATGTTATTCAAGAAGATCTCCGTCGGTAAAAAAAAAATTCAATCTTTTTTTTTATCATTTTCTGTTTTCATCAAATGCTTTTATTTTTTTTACAGCAATTATAGATAACGATTAAAAATATAATAGTTGTGTATTTTTATCATGTTAAATTAGCATTGATATCACAAATTTCAAACATTTACTTCCCTTAGCTACATTCCCCCCCCCCACCCCCACCTCCAAAAATCTCCGCTCAGCCCCCCCCCCCCCGAAACGATTTGTCTTCAGACGCTGCTGGTAAGCACCGCACTGTTTTATTTTCTGTATTAATTTTATGCATCGTAATTGTATTTTAGATTCAATAAAACAGCTTTTTTTTTAATATAGTAAAAATTATGTTCTTTGTGAAAGAAACTGTAATGCATAGTTTAGAAATGACTGAGAAAAGTTTGAAGGGTTTTAACAAAGGTCTAAAATCATTGGGTACGTTTATAAAAAAATTTGTTTGCATACCCTTTTTCACAACTGAAATTTTGACTTACTTGAGGGGTCTTGGCATCCCTCGCGAAAGTGGAGACTCGACTCGTACATTGTAGTGCGACCAGAGAAAATTTGATGACATCTTGTGTACACACACAAGTGTGTGTGAGAGGGGGGGGGGTGTAGATGTTGTGAAACGGCAAATTTTGGCCTGGTTGCATGTACGCTGACTGTGGGATTTAAACGGGTAGACTTGCTGCCCACTGCTTTGTGAAATAAATAAATAAATTAATTAAAAAATATATATGTACTGATTTGACTTGTTTTAATACTAAAATACTTTTAACTGTCATATACAAAACATAAATTAGGGTGGGGGGGAACAGCCACTTCATACCATAGCTAAGGGAAGTAAATATTTCGAATTTGTGATAGCAATGCTAATTTAATATGATAAAAATGAATCATTATTATTTTTCAATCCTTATAATTGCTATAAAAAAATGAAAGCGTTTTGATGAAGACAGAAAATTATAAAAATAAAGTTTGAATTTTTTTCTTTCTGACTTCTTGAATCACATTTTTGCAATATTTTGAAAAAGTTGTAATATCGTTAATTTTGCGATTAATTTTACTGTTGTTGCTGATACTGGGTTTCAATCACATTTGTTTAAATATGATTAAAAGAGTTAGCAATTTGAAGTATGTAAAATAATCGTAAACGTGACATACTGTAAAATATACGAGTCAAAGCTGTTTCCATCATGAAACTTCACCTTATTTTTTCAAGTAAATGCTCCATAAACTTTCTAAAAGAAACTATCAACCCGTCTAAAATTTTAAATAATTGAATATTTTCCCTCTTTAAGCTCAGTGATAGGGATAAAAAATCCTTACCACTTTTCCCTTCCCACTCTGTAGGGAGATAATTGAAGAGTGACGATACCTGACCTGTCAATCACAAGGTGGCGAATTCTCCTTGTGGCAAAACAGGAAAGACACGAAATATATTACTGTCGTCCCCGCTTAATCGGGTAACGGATAAACGAATACCCCGCTTATACGAATAAAGTATCTCAGAACCGAATATTTCCCGTGCCGTTGACGCAATGTTAAAGATCCCCGTTTAATCGAATACCCCGCTTAATCGAATAATATTTCTCGGAACCGACAGTATTCGTTTAAGCGGGGCCGACAGTACTTTTATATTTGCAAAGAACGTCAAGTTTATCTTTCATTCAGAGTTACATACAGACAAACAAGCAAACCCACGTGTGAAACAAAAAAAGTATTAAAAAAGTCTTCCCAGACGAACCCTCCAAAGGCATGTCACGTAGGGGGTCCGCACCTCCCGGGTTAAAAATGTTAGTTTTTGGAAAAAAATGGGGAGGCGTGGTTTTGTAGTTTTTCGATGCAATTATAGTTTTTCGCTGCCCCTTCGTGGAAAAATTGAAGTGAAGGTCCTGTAATCCAACTTACTGCCATTACCATTTAGAAAATTTCAGGGACTAAACAAACTACATTCAAACTTCCTCACAACGAATGCAATGGATATTTGGCTCGTTGTATAACCGAGTGCTCGAACAAAACTGGTTAGGTAAAAAAAAAATGCGTAATAATTCATTTTGTGAGCAACATGGCCCCCATAGAGGATGTTAGGAGCTTAGTATTAGAAAATGAAATAAAACTTATTTTTAAGTGTTATACTAGGTTGCGACTTATATTTCTGACCTCGGGACGATAAGTGTTTCCAAGTGGTCGCTGACGATTCCGAACGAGAATTTAACACTTTTAACCATAATTCCTCCAGAAAGTTTTGTCATAAAGTAAGTTGAAAAGTTCTTCCTAAGCAAAAAGAAAGGGAATTGACTCGTGAACATTTTTATGCGACTTTTTTTCCCAGTTTTCGATATGGATTATGAAGACAAGTGATCATCGCTAAACTTAATTCCCTATGATGCTTTGCAACATTGCAACACCATCCTATCGCGATGTAAAACACTCGAATAACCAATTAAATTCTTGTCGACGTTCGCTCCAGGACAAATTCCATGATGGTCGTAAAAACTGGCAGTTGTGGCAGAAAATCTCGACATAGCTGTTGAAATGTCATGGAAGGATGCATAAAATTGGCTCTTGCCCACACCTTGACATGCATACTACACACACCGTTTATGCACATGTCACGTGTGTTTTTTTTTTTTTTTTTTTTTTAATAACTTGAGAAGTGCAGTCATACTTTTCATTTTATAAAATCGAAGAAGCAAATCAAATAAATAACAAGTACTTTCTCCTTCTCTTCACACAGCCGCACCGACTCAAAATAAATGCGCTCTTGATGCCGCTCACGTGACAGACAGCCCCATTCATTTTCCACGAAACCGACTCCCGATCCCAAGACAAGAAGATGAATAGTTGAGAACCTAATCAGAGGGCCCAAGAAATCTGTGAACCCGTTGAACCACACATCTCCCTTTATTCAAAACAAGCGTTCGGCATAATAATAAAAGCGCGCCTCATCATTCCCGCGCTCACCCCCTTCCACTACCCGAGGTCAAGCGCTCCGACAGGCTCCGCCCACCGACCTTCGGCAAATAGACGCTCGATATCCTCTCCCGCACTTCCGACATCGGGCGATGTCGGGCAACGACGTTTGTGGAACTGGTTCCGTGAAAGGGCGACCCCCCCCCCCCACCTTCACGATGGGGGAATTGGAATGGAACGGGGCGAGGGAGGGAGCAAGGGGGGAGAGGCAGATTTAATGAATTCCTGCCGGCTTCCAACTGCTTAATCGATCGTTCGCTTCGGAAGCAAGTGGTTGTTTGACCCGGGTCAACTCAGATTGCCGAGAAATGGGAGATATGTAGTTTTTTGTATTTCATCCTTTGCTTTTTTAACTGTCATTGAAGCCGGCTCGTAGCCTAGAACTGGAAATGATAATTTAGAGCTGCTTAGTTTGTGCCCAGTTTTGGATTTTATCACAGGTGGGCATCAGTGTTGGGCATTTTTCAATTATTTTTTCAATTACCTTGTTAATCGATAAAAAAGTAATTGCAATTAAATTAATCGCAATTAAACAAAAAATTGCACTTTGCAATTTATTTAATTGAATCATTGTACGTTGATCGCTTCTGACAGTTAAAACAATTGTTTGTTTTCTTTAATTCTTTGTGAAACAATTAAAACTAAGAGTTAATTGTATGTATCTTCCAGAAATATTATTAGAGTAATATATTTTGGCTTAGAAACAAAAAACCAAAATATCAAGGTAACTCATTCACTTGTTTTATTTCTTTGTTTGGGGCAATTTATCATTTGATTTTGAACAGTTCAAATACATGCACTATTAATTCCGTACAGAGAAAAGAAAAGCGATATAATAATCTAAGAGCTGGCAACGTTTTCGAGTCCCAATTTTAAGACGTCTGGCTCTTTAATATATCTTTCCATATTCTCTTCTGAGCAGTATTCAGGGTGTATGGCGGCCAAGAATGGTTGCGTTTATCACTGCGCATCACACTTCTGCTGGTAAAAATAGTGATTTTTTAACCAATTAGGGGAAATTAGAAACTTGAGTTGAGTGGAGACTAATCCTCCAAATGTCTGATGAAATCAGACAAGGTCCATCAAACCATTGACCCGGAGGAAATCGAGGACAAGAAGAGGTGATTCAAAGATATCTTCTTTGCAAAGTCCTAGACAGTTCAGGATGTGCTCTGGAGAAGCCTGCTGGGTTTTGCATTTAGAGCAGACGTCGAAGACTTTCCTGCCTTCAATGAATGGGAGACTCTTCATGTGGCCGCTTGCTAATCTAGAAATTGCAGTTTTCGATGATCTGTCACAATTGAGGGTGAATGAAGAGCCAGGCTCTTTGCTCGCGTTACCACTCATGGTAGGGAGGGATCTTGAACTCCCTCAAAATCTCAGAATTTACAATAGATTGGTGTTCTGAAAAGGTAAGTTCTGAAGAGGAAGGATTATCGGAGTAACAGCCCTTCTTGGCCAGTTTATCCTCCCGATCGTTGCCGAAAATGTCTATACATGGGATGGAATTCATTCTTGCGTGCACCAGTGACCCGGAGGGCTATGCCGGCGGTAGCTTGCTACTGATAGGGTCTTCCAAGCCGGACAGGCCGAAGGATACGTGCCAGACGAAAAAGAACACCAACAAGAGCCACGACAGACTTCTACCTTCACGGTGCTCAGATCAATAAGATCAACAGAAGCTGCATCACACCTCCTCTTCATGACTTCATTGATCCAGAACTTGGATGCTGCATCGTCCGTCGCGCAGACTAATCAGGGACGCGCTCATGGTTTAGGCAGAGAGCCGCGAGTGTTAAGTGGTTTACGGTCTCCACACTCTTTGCATTCCTTGTAGATTTTTCAGTGTAATATCAACGGCTTATCTACCCCAGCTACTAAAATATTAGAAACTTAAACCTGTTATAAAAGAGTCATGTAATATATCAATAGAAAGCTCTATTTTTTACATTTACAATGGTTTTTGAATTTTTATTCTACTATAATTAGAAAAGTTGCATGTAAAAACTTTTTGGTTTTTTTTTCGTTTTTTGACAGCTCTGTATTTCGCACAATTTTTGAAACATAAATCTAAAATTTGCCAGGATTACTTATCTAGTCATATGCTTCCTTCACAACAATTTTTATTGAAATCAGAAATGGCGAGGTCAAAAACTTTTTCTTCGTATTTGACTTGACGCCGGAATTGCCCAAAACTAACTTAAAAATCATCACTTTTACCAGCAAAACTGTGATGCACAGTAAAAAACGCAATCGCTCTCGGTTGCCAGACATCCCACATGCTGCTTAGAAGAGCATTGGGAAAGATATATCAAAGAGCCAGACGTCTTCAAATGTTGCTTTCCGATGTTGCTAGCTCTTGGACTACAGTCAAACCTGTCTATCTCGAATTTCAACACTGTTAAAAAATTTCCTGATATTTTACGGTAAAAGTTACTGGCATCCATGTTGCCAGTAACTTTTACCGTAAAATATTTTTTTTACTGTAAAATTTTACGGAGGAGAAAACGAGAATTAAAAAACGCGAGATACGAACGACAAGGATCGAACCCGGGAACCAATTTATTCACACTGCTTTACTATCCACAGTATCAGATGAAACACATCAGTATAGAGCAAAAATAGGGTGTCATCTGCATCTCACAGTAAATCACGTGGTAATCAATTGGCGCTGCAATCCAATTTTTTTATTGGTACAATTCACTGCAAAATTTTTTATACACTGTTAAAAAAATTTCCTGAAAATAACGAAAAAATATACGGCAGCTGAGTTGCCGGAGTGTTTCCGTTTCGTTAATTATATTTCCGTGATTTTACGGGAAAATGACGAACGGAGCGTTCGTCATTTTTCCGTTAGGCATTTTTTCGTTTCGTAATTCTCCGTTCTTCATTTTTTCGGTTCTTATTATCCCCGCTTATATGTTATAGGCTTATACCTATACGCTTTGACTTATATGTATACATGCAAGATGGAAAATGATTTAAATTTTGCAAATTAACAAGCGCTTTTATATCAGCTTAATATCAATAGCAAATTATCTATGGAAGTTCAATAAATTAGTCCTTTAAGCGTCGCAAAATGCGTAGATTGTGTAGAACAACAAATGCACAAATTGAAATTTTAAGAAACATTTGAAAATTTGCGAAACAATATAAACATATAAAAAGAACAAACATGGGTAATGTGCTGCCTTATCTTTTTCGTTTGTTCTTTTTATATGTTTATATTGTTTCGTGAATTTTCAAATGTTTCTCTAAAGTTTCTTAAAATTTCAATTTGTTCATTTGTTGTTTTTTCCAATCTACACATTTTGCGCCACTTAAAGGACTAATTTATTAAACTTTCATATATAATTTGCTATTAATATTAAGCTGATATAAAAGCGCTTGTTTATTTTGCAAAATTTCAATAATTTTCCATCTTGCATATATAAGTATAAGCGTATAGGTATAAGCCTATAACGTAAAAATGTGGGTGATTAAAATATGGGAAAACGAGAAACAGAAAAATAGAGCAATTAAAAAAGGAGCGTAAACTAGCTCACCGGAAAATTATATATACATAAGACAAAATGATGAGCAAAAATGTAAACTTAAAACTCTTACGAATTTTGTTTTTTAGAAAAAGTTTGAGAATGTCCGCTCATACTTCAAACTCTTAAACATCTTGCCTTTAAAAAAAATACGAACACAAATATATATACATACATACACACATAAATATATATATATATATATATATATATATATATATATATATATATATATATATATATATATATATATATATATATATATATATATTATATATATATATATATTATATATTATATATATACAATAAGACAAAATGATGAGCAAAAATGTAAACTTTATAACTTCCGAATTTTGTTTTTTAGAAACAGTTATAGAAAGCAAAATCCGGTGCATGAGTTCAAACTCTTAAATATCTTGCCTTTAAAAAAATACTAAAGCAATACAAGAATTGTTTTTTTTTTTTTTCATTAAAAATTATAGTTGATTAAAATAACATGATTTTTTTTTTTTGTAAAGATTACATCAATCTCGCATAAAATACTCAAATATTTTGAAGGTGGAATGATCAATGCATAGTATTTCTGAGTGCAACAACTTCAAAACATTAAGAAGTATTAACAAGGTGCTTTTTTTTTAATATTTTCTCTTAAGTTTGAATACAAATTAAGTTCTTCCGAAAGTTTTTTTTTTCCTTTCTGAATTTGAAACATTCTTTGTCCTTAAAAAAAAATCCTGTATTTTTACTGATTTCCTCTATTTTCATATATTTACGTTATGGTGTTCATAGTGTGATCAACACTTTAAGAAATGGACTCTGAAAATTGAAGATATTTTTTGTTTTTAATGAAATCGCTTCCAAGGAATAATTTTTAAACTGGTTTAAAAAAAACTAAAAAATACGCTTTTAGATGCACTTATAATACATCAATATGTAAGCTTAGCATTTAGTATTAATAATAGTATTAAATATATTACTCTTACATTTGCAAAGAACGTGAATTTTATCTTTTATTCAGAGTTACATACACAAACTAAAACACTTATAATACATCAACATGTAATATATACTTCAGCTTTTAGTGTTAACAACAGTATTAAAGATATTACTTTTCATATTTGCAAAGAACGTGAATTGATCTTTCATTTAGAGTTACATACATGCATACAAACAAACCGACATGTGAAACTAATAAAAGCGTATTAAAAAAGCTTAGTTTTGAGACTAAGTTTTTTAATCGTTGTGGAAAATTACAAAAATCATTTTACTAACCCTCAGCACTCATAGTTGGTTTATATATGTAACTCTTAAATGTCTATCAGTTCACATCATGAAATAACAAACTATTAAGTCTAGACTCAAATTAAATTAAAAATAATAATAACAAAAATAAAAACATGATAGAAATTGATGGGGCAAGAGCCATTCTTACCTTTAATGGGCGAAAATCTTCCCTTAGACGACTGCCAAAAAAGACAACAAAAGGGGGTATGGATTTTAAAATATACTCACACACCCTTTCGTTGCCCATTTTGCGTGAATGCATTGCGATAAATTATGGATTGATAAACTAAATCTTCTTTAAAATGTCGTTCAAGGCAAACGGGCGGATGCATCGAAGTGTATCCAACGTGGCATATAGAATCATAACATGATTTCCAGGAGCGTGAAAAGATCAGTTTTTCACAAGTCTTCTAACGGCACAAAATAATTGGCAGCAAAATGGCTTCACAACATATAACAACGCCATCAGTTTCGCACTACATTCGAATACTAGCTATATGTTTTGGCAAGCGTCCAAGTTCCAGGTCTGGCGCCGGGAAAAAATGATCGGTTATTCACGGCATGTTTCTGTTTCTTTAAGGAAAAGATACGTTTTGAAGCGAAAACAGAAATTTTCTGTTAAAATCAGGAAAAAAAACTTCCTGAAAATTCAGGTTTTTTTTAACAGTGTACGTTTTACAGTAACATTTACCATAAAAGCTTCCTGAATTTTTAACAGTGAAGGGAGGGAAGAAAAATTCGAGATACGGAGGTTTCGAGATACAGAGGTTGTGATAAAATTTACAAACATAATCAAATGGAATAAAGTTGAATACTTAATAGATTGTTTTGCATTGATATTGTTGAATATTTTACTGTATGACATGCTGTGATTGACTGTGATTCCTCGTTTTACTAATTGTGATGACTACATATCTGTACCTCAGAACCAGACTAACGTAAGTCCATTTTCGTCATTTTTCGGTAGAGAGGAAAAACGATTGTCGAATACATCGTTTTTCCCCTCTACTGAAAAATGACTAAAATGGACTTACGTTAGTCTGGTTCTGAGGTACAGATATACCTGTAGCAAGTTAATGCATACCTTTAAGTATGAGCATAGTCTTTGAATTGATTGTGCAAAAGTTGATTTTTGTCTCCGAGTTATACCATTGATAAAGGTAGTTGGAGATGAAATTTAAAAATGAGAGTCGTCAAAATTCGAGATAGAGGTTTTCGGGAAAAATCATTCGAGATAAACAAGAGAAAAAAAAAACATTTTTGCTGCAAAAGCGGGGAAATTGAAAAATTTCGACATAGAGAGGTTTTCGATATAAGCAGGTTCGAGATAAACAGGTTAGACTGTATAACTTTGTGCCCAATTTCGGGTTTTGGGCATTTCCATTTTGATAGAGGTATCTATATTGTTTTACAAAACACGCTTTAAGGACCCCAAACATGCCAAAGTTTATCCCTTCAAGGACCCTCATTTCGCTCTATGAATGTAATGATAAGCTTGGAGTTTGATTTCCGCAGTGGAATTCTATTTCGAAGGCTTTCAGAAACATTAATTATAACATTTAATATATTTGGCTTAGAAACAAAAACCTAAAATATCAAGGCAACTCATTTACTTGTTTTATTTCTTTGTCTGGGACAATTTATCATTGGATCTGAACAGTTCAAATAAATGCACCATTAATTCCGTATAGAGAAATGAGAAGCAATAAAAATTCTGCTCCATGGGGTTTGGCTTCGGAAACACTTTTTAAGAAAGCTCTTATCGGACGAGATATTCATTTTAAATTGATATTTTAAGCGCATTTCGTGAACAGTTCAAAATATTTTAACTTTAACTCATTAATGCCTGGCGTCTCTTTTTAGGGACGGTCCAAAAAAGGGTGTGAATTTCCCAAAAATGAGCATTTCAACCAAATAATAGTGTTCAATTAGTACCTCGGTATTGTTTCAATTCTTTATTAATAGATTGCCGCACATAACCATTGTAAAGTGTGTTCTGTAGCAGTTTTAATATGATCTTTATCAAAAATGACATCGTTCACATTCTCAAGAAAAAAAGCTAAGTTTTCAAAGTTATTCCCAGCTTCCCAATTTATGTTAATTGCCGGTTTTTATTTCTTCTTATAAAATGTCTTTTTAAATATTATATCGTAGGAAGAAAAAAAATTTTAGTAAAAGAAGTATGTACCCTCTGGATTCTATCTTAACTTTTAAGGGTCGATTCTTCTTTCCTTAATAAAAAAATTATTTTTTACATGATATTTTTTTTATTATTTTTCCTGTCCATTAAACAGTTTGTAATCAGCATACAAAATATCTTTGGAACAAAAAAATGTCAGGCATTAATGGGTTAACATTTCGCATATGGGAGACATTTAAAATTCAGCTGAAGAAGTTTTTTGAACACGCAAATCTCAGGAATTACTGGTTCGAAGTGAAACATTTTAACTACCAAAAACGCACCAGCGAATAATTTCTAATAGTTAAATTTAACATACACGAACATTTGTCTAAACATTTGTCTTAAATTTCAAGCAATATCAAGACCAGGTTATCTTACATTTTTTACCAGACGAATATGAAGTTGACTTTACATGAATTAACTTCAAACTCATTCAACAAAAAAAAAAAAAAAATAATAATAATAATAATAATAATAATAAAATAAGTTGTCTCTACTAATAATAAAGCTGAAGGTTTTTCTTTCTTTCTTTCTTTCTGTCCTTCTTTCTGTCCTGTCTGTCTGTTACGCGCGTAGCGCCAAAACCGCTCGGTCGATTTTCATGCCACTTGGCACAAAATTAGTTTGTAGCATGTAGTTTTGCACCTCGAAGCGATTTTTCGAAAATTCCATTTCGTTCTTTTTCTATTCGAATTCTTAGCGGAAATTCGATAAAATAGGGAAGAAATATTTCATACACATTTTCAAGTCTTATGTCATTCGAAAGCTTGAAATTTTCTGCATAAAATAAAGTTTTTTCGAAGTTTCTACGATCATCAGGAGAGCTGTAATAATTGTTTTTAGAATCCCGAAATTCAAGGCTTACCTTCAGTAAAGCAAGCCAAACGTTTCTAAAATGGTTCAGCTTGATAATAAAATTTGTTTGAAAAGAGAGATGGAAAGAATTATTTTATCAACGGAAATCAACTTTTCATGTTGTTACCATGGTTACGTGTTCATACCTATTTTTGTTTCGTTCTTCTTCTAGCGTCGCCAGAAGTAGTATTTTTGATACTACGGTAATATTTTTTCGGCCCAAATAAGGAGCGTAGTATTTTTCCGGCAACCCTGTTTCCAATATACTAATGACTTAATTAAAAGATTTGGCGGATTTTTTTTTTTCATTTTCATAGATTTCGCATTTTGGCAACATTGCTTTTGGCAACGTTTGGAAACAGTATTACTTTGTAATATTTTTTTTAGAGGAGGCGTAGTATTTTTTTGTTTCAATTCTCTTGCAATCCTGTCTTTTCCGGGTGAAAATGCTTTGGGACATTACTTGGCGCGTTTTTGCGTGTCTCGCGGAAGTGAAAGCTCCGAGAGAAACTACGCAAAATAGCCAGGGTTACCACGCTTGGCGCGCCTATCGCCCATTTAGCGAGAAAAGGGTACCTAAAGCACAGATTAACCAAATATCGTATGAATTGCGTTATTGCATCGTTCGTTTTGTTTTAAAAGTTAGGAAATAAAACTTTCTTCTTCTTTTAAACTTTGGTAAGATTTCTGTTGGTTTCTGTGAGAAACAAAATTGTTCTTATTTTCTATTTTGGCTTATTTTTGTGCATTTTCCCTTGGGGTTGCAGTCGAATGTTCCAAGGGGAAAAGGTGTTTTACCCCTTTTATGGAGTAAATCAGTGTTC
This sequence comes from Uloborus plumipes, assembly GCA_038373865.1. Classification (NCBI taxonomy): domain Eukaryota; kingdom Metazoa; phylum Arthropoda; class Arachnida; order Araneae; family Uloboridae; genus Uloborus; species Uloborus plumipes. The sequence continues at coordinate 79,612 of JAXGGA010003979.1, read as the reverse complement.
ATTTCAATGCAGACAAAAGTGATATGAATTGGCCCGACCACTTGGCAATATATCGCCAAGCTTTTGGTCGTCAAGCATTTGCCGCCAATTTGGCGACATATCACCAAGTTGGCGAAAAACATTGTTTTCTTTTTATATTTGGACTCAATTTGGCGCTATTGGCGATATTTTGCGAAAAATCCACTGAATGATGTTAAAATCGGCGATATTTAGAAGATTAATCATTGTAAAACTTTTTTTTTTTTGCATTGTTTCGCGGCAAACTAGAGATATAAATGTTTGAACTGTTATCTTGCTCACTCCAAGCACTATTTTAGCACTTAAGGCATCTACTAAGAAATTTACACATAAAATTAAGTAGCGTGGGGTCCATACCAGATTTTTATATCATACTTTGAAGGAATTATAGTTGAATTACAACTAAAATAGAGCATTTTTTCTGCTATATCAATTATTTTACAAATGAAATTTTAATTTTATACCACGGGCAAAGCCGTGCGGATACCGCTAGTTTAAAATATTTAGCTAGTAGAATGCAAGAAACAGGAACAGCGAATGTCAATATTTTAATAGATTCTAACTTACAAGAATCCATAACATACATTTGTGTATTTATCAGGCCCAAATGTTAGAACATTTGGGAGTTAATGAATATGTATTACGATAAAAATAATTTGAATAATATTTTTAACTCTTTCAATTTAGAACAAAAAAAGAAATAAAATAGATAAATAAATAAAAAATAAATAAGTCAAATAATAAAATAATAATCCAGAGCTTTATATTATTTGAGCGATGATAAGTTTTAGCTCTTCCCCAATAAAACATATTTCAAAAGCCTGACTTGCCCTACTTTCCAATAAAAAAAAAATGGCTCACAATGAATCATTCGTAAAATGTACAAATTTTCCTTCAATAGAAAGTATATCAACTATTTCTTCATAACTAAATTGAACGCATTTGTTTACTGAACTAAAGTAAAAAACAAGAAAGAAAAACTTACTGCAACTCAAATAGAATGTAAAGAAACATCGGAGAAAGGTTTTTAAATGTTAGAAACATTTCAATTCTTTGGAACTATAAACGATGTTGCACTTATGAAGCAATAAACATCGTTTAGTTTTCCATTCAGTTTTACAAAATCGACTTCGCCTTCCTCATAGAAAACATTTTTCCAGCATTGAATTTCAATCATTATTCGAAATGAAGGTCGCCAAAAAAAATTTCAATATTTCGCGCAAGAAGTCCTTCCGAAACAAATAATAAGCGTTTTCCTCTCCTGCAATTGCAATGGGCATTAGCATTAAAAAGTCATCTGGAAAAGATTACAAATAATAGACCAAGTTGAAAGAACGAAAAAGTGCCGCAAAAGAATGATAGGAGAATTTAAATACAACTTTCGGAAGTCTAATTACGTTTCTTCAAGAAAACTTGATTCGTCTTCACGCTTCAGGTAATTCAAAGAAAAAGCTTTAGGGTTGCTGCACGGAATTCTATACAATCGAGCCAAATGATTTTTCACAAGCGGGCCAAATGGGGCAAACTGACACAAAGCAGCAAGTATTTAACTTTTGTTGAATATTTAATTTTTAGTTCTATTTGCATATCTTTTTTTTATTTTAGTTAAGCTTTTTGTTTCAAGTTTTGGTTTGGCAGCATTTGAAAAAAGCCGACGAAAAATTTATAATCGTTTGGAATTCTATAATTTTTGTTGTTCTTTTTGAAACATGAACTCTTGATACTTGATCGCGTTTTTTGTTCTGAGCATTCTTGATATGCCAAATTTAGCCCTTCTTGATGAAATGTAAATATTGTAAATAAAGTGTTTTAATTTATTTAAATTATCGTTAAGTGTTCCTTGAAGAACATGAACAGCTTGACATATGGAATTAAAATAACTGAATTCTTGAAGAAGTATTTAGAAGTCTTGATCTTCTATTGAAGCTTGAAATCATCCCGAATACATTTTTTTTAACTTTTTCAGACATTTAAAATAAAGAACATTTTATTCAAGTTATGAGAGTATTTGTTGTTACTATTTATTTTGAATATGTTTACCTTAGAATAGAATAGATTAATACAATTTAGCGACAGATGAACGATAATTAACAAACTCTAGGATATAGCCACTATAAAGAAATCACAGCCGAAATCAAAATATAAATTAATTTCAAACCATCAATGCTGCAGACGATAAATTGTTGGTTCCTACGGAAGTCTTTAAAATAATGTTTATTTAAAAAAATGAAAAGGTAAACTGAAATTTGTGCAACTTTACAACTTTTAGAAACATAGAATGAACATTAGCTGTAAATCTTGATTACGAAAACTTTTAATTGGTGGAAAACGAATTTTGTAACGCCACCTTCCCTATAAGGTAAAGTGAACTAAGCTAGCGCCATCTAGAGAGAGCGGAGAAGCGAAAGCGAGAAGGACGCGCCAGGCGTCTGAGCACAGTGCTATAATGTTTTGAATGTGTAAAGTCGTAATATGTGTTGTGTTCGTGTGATATGTGTAGTAAGTGTCAATAAATATGTGTTTCAACTTCACTTACGAATTGTGGTGACTTACAAATGGCGCCCAACGTAAAAGAAGATAGTTCCTGCAGCCAGCAGTTGTGAAATTGATTTCGCTTTCGTTGTGAGCGTGACTAACAAATCGTGGCTCCGCCAAGCATCCGCTCTCAAGGTTCTTTTTTGGAGTTCTGCACACCCCGATGCCGCCCTGGCATGTTTTGAGTTCTCAAGTTGGTGTGAATTTAGATTCTGCACATCACAACGCCGCCCCGGCATAATTTTGAATTCTCAAATGGTGTTTTTGCGAATTGTGTCGTGTCTCCGTGAAACATCCGCTCAAGGTTCTGTTTTGGAGTTCTGCACACCCCGATGCCGCCCTGGCATGTTTTGAGTTCTCAAGTTAGTGTGAGTTTAGATTCTACAGATCACAACGCCGCCCCGGCATATTAGATTCTATACATCACAACGCCGCCCCGGCATAATTTTGAATTCTCAAGTTGTATTTTTGCGAATTGTGTCGTGTCTCCGTAAAGCGTCCGCTCAGGATTTTGTTTCGTGCTAGAAAAATTTTTGGTGTTAATCCTGGATCCAGAATTTTTTTCTACTGCAGTATAAAATTTCTTTGCAATTCATTTTATATATATTTTGTAGAAATATGTGTTGCGTTTATGTGCTTTATATTTTAAATTGTTCAATCTTTGCGAAAATTTAATTGTTCTTTTGAAGAAAAGTTATATTTTGTGCCATTTAAAAATTTTCACCAAGAAAATAAGTATTTTCAATACATGGTTTCGTGTTAAAAGAAAAATATGTAATAACACTCGCTCCGCGAGTAAACAGAAAAAGAAAAACGATGAATAAGCTATGGCGTCACAGACAGTAAGCGTCTGGGTTTCCTCCACGGAAAGTTAATTGGTATCTTTGTTTTGGTTATGAAAGATTTATTGGTTTTCTCTTGCATTTGAAATGAATGGTATTGTGAAAAGATATTTGTTAATCACTAAAGTAGCATATTTCATTCTCAGTTTCAGTTTGTAAAGGGAAGGTGGTTTAAAAGGTTTCGTGCCGTCATTTTATTAATTTTCTTTATAATTATCGAAGTTATTAATGAAGTTTAAAACTGTCTAACTGTGTTGTAAATGTAATTGAATGTTCAAATCCATTTTAAAAGTTAGTTTTGGTACATACTATAAACATAGAGTTGGCGATTCTGTTTCAAACATGGCATTCTTAAGTCGAGCAAGAAAAGACGATTTAAAGACTTTAGCCGAAGAGTTGGGTTTGGTAGTTGGAGATAATCTCAAAATCTTCCACTTAACAAATTTAATAATCAATTCTCAAAATTATGATGAGGGTGTAGTTAAAGACATGCTGCAAGTTATTTCGGAAGAGCGCACTGCGAGAGAAGCCGCGGCATTGCGTGAAGCAGAAACTGCGCGAAAAGCCCAAGAATTGGTTATAGAGAAAGAAACACTTGAGCAAAAGCAGGCGTATGAAATACAGCGACTTCAGCTCGAAGTTGAACGTCAACGTCTAGTCAACTTAAACTCCCAAACATCAGTGGAAACTTCTGCAGAGAGTACTCAACACTCTAAATTAGATTTCAATAACTTTATTAGTCTTTTACCTAAATTTGATTCTAAAAAGGAAGAATTAGGAACATTTTTCACGGTCTTCGAACGACAAGTGAAATTTATGAAGTTACCAGAATCCTCCTGGCTTCCTTATTTGTTAGGCACCCTGCCTCAGATATTGCTGCTCTAATCGTGCGAGAGCCTGAAGAAACCCAAAACTACGCGAAAATTAAGGAAATGTTACTTAGAAGGTTTAAATTCACCGGCGACAGATTCCGACGAATGTTTGCTCAACACAAAAAAGATCCAGAAAAAACCTGGAGGGATTATTTTTTTGATATCTCTAGCTATTTTGACGGCTGGCTGGAAGAGCTGGACGTACATGATTTTGACAAACTCAAACAATTAATGATAGCTGATCAAATAAAGAAGAAAGTGCCTCTCGATATAAAAGAACACTTTATCGATATTTGGGCAGACTGGATATCTCCAAGTGAGTTAGTCGAAAAGCTCGATTCTTATGAAAGCGCCCTCACTTTAGTAAAGAAACAATATCCTCCCAAACAACAACCATAGAAAAGAAGCACCCTCGTAAACAAAACAACAAAACAGAAGATAATAAGCAAGTTCACACAGAAGATGTGGTTGATGAGATGCGACCGCCCATCAGTTGTTATGGTTGCGGTAAACAAGGGTTCATTAGGGCTAAGTGTCCGAACTGCTCTTCTCATGAAGTAAATTCAGCTAAATTTGATTCGCTTAGTTTGCAATCTTGTTCCATGCAGAAACCTGTTGCAACTCTGTTGAACATCAAAGTAAATAATTTGTTCGGGGTCGCCTGTGCTGACACCGGTGCAACTCATACCATAGCAGGAGAGAAGCTGTTTCATCTTCTACAGGAAGAGGGTACACTATTCGAAAAAACAACGATGAGAGTTGCACTTGCGGATGGACTACAAAAAGACACTGAAGTTCTAAAAGCTAGAGTAAATATTGAAATCGAAAACCGTAGGGTGAATTCAATAATTTTTGCGTTACCTCACGCCAAAGGAAATAGAACTTTGTTAGGCATTGACATTTTAAGTAAAATGGGCATTGTTCTCGACATTCCTAATAAATGTTGGTACTTCCATGGGAACTATAAGTTCAAATTTCCGTTTGCTGATTATCCTTTTAAAACAGCTTCCGATATGTCAACTGAGCATGCCGAAGTAAACTCGGTTAAGTTGAGAGGTAATGAGGGTCAACACTTATCGGTAGAACAAATTGGAAAGTTTAATCAGCTACTTGATAAATTTTCTACTATCTTTCAGCCAGGGGGAGAGGCAACACCAATTGCGGAACATCACACAAATACAAAGGAACATCTTCCTATCTCAGTACCACCTTACAGGTTACTGCCAGCAAAAAGGGAATTGCTGAAAGCTGAGATTGACGATCTTCTAGATAGAGAAATAATTGAAGAATGTGAGTCTCCATATTCGGCACCAGTTGTGCTCATTACAAAACCAAATGGGAAGGTACGTCTGTGTGTAGACTACAGAAAGCTGAACGCTATTACTGTACCGTACGACTACCCTATGCCTCGAATGGATGATCTTCATCAGGCCGAGCAATCAAGTACATGTCAACACTTGACTTGAAATCCGGTTACCATAGGCCGCGAAAAAAGCTGCTGGTTCACCGCCGGGACGTCTGGAGAACCAGAGGGGGAGGTTGTAACGCCACCTTCCCTATAAGGTAAAGTGAACTAAGCTAGTGCCATCTAGAGAGAGCGGAGAAGCGAAAGCGAGAAGGACGCGCCAGGCGTCTGAGCACCCTGCTATAATGTTTCGACTGTGTAAAGTCTTGATATGTGTTGTATTCGTGTGATATGTGTAGTAAGTGTCAATAAATATGTGTTTCAACTTCACTTACGAATTGTGGTGACTTACAATTTCAGTTTTTATTCTTTTATTTACTTTTTTTCGGATGAAATTTTTTTTCTACAACTCAACAAAAACTGATTTATGAAAAAAGAGTTCTCTGAAATGCTTATATTCCATTTATTTGGAATATTTTTAATGTTGGAATGTTGCACGATTGCAAAATGACATTGAAAGTTGTCTACCGTGTGCAGTTGATATTACGTGTGAAAGTATCAGGCTCAGACGTTGAAAGCATGATGGAATCGTGGGATTTAGCAGCCCACCATATGCGTGGAACTACGAAGCCCCAATTACTTTAAATAAATGTTTAGGCACTTAGGCAGGGATTCAAGTGAAACAAGCAATCGCAAATTACAATCGCGACTGGAAATGAATTACATTAGAACGTTTCTTGATAAAAACATCGTGACGTCAGCGTGACGTTTGCCTATGAAAAACGAGCTAGATAAAACGTCACAGCCTACTTGGCGAATAAGAGGAGATCGCTGAGTGCTTGTGAGCTCTTATTGGCTCCACCCGTAGTGACGTCAGTGCCAAGTTAAGTTGATGATAATGCAATTCACTTCCAGTAGCGATTGCAATAGTGTTTCACTTGAATTCCTGCCTAAGCATCATCGAAATTTAGAGCTAAATAGGATGCACAAAACAGTACTTCGGGGGGGGGGGGGAGGGGCAGTGGCCTACACAAGAAGGAGTTTGGGGACACGAACACGTGCATGCATCTGACATTTTTTTTTTCGATTTAATAAGGTTATATTTTCTTACTTTTTTCTGCCATAAGTTTCTCCAATGTTAAGTAGTCTGAGCAGTTATATGACTCTTGCAACTGAGCTCTAGCGATCGTCTGCGGATTGATTTTAGCCTTTCTTGGTTTGGATGAAACAAACTGAACTGAAGTGAAGTGAACAATGAGATAATAAAAATTGATGGAACGTTCTGAATTTTTATTTAGTTGCAGTTTGAGATGTAAATAGTCCAATTGTAAATAGTTTATTCCAATACAATATTTTATAAAAAATAACATCTTCTCTTTTCGAATATTCTCTCCACAACAATTGCATAAGCCCAGATGAAACGGAAAGTCGGTAAGATTTCACCATCATAAGATTATTTTGAAAGTTCCGCTAACACTATGACATTCAAAACAATTTTACTAATAACTTTTTGACTTTGCTTCCCAACTTTGACTTTTTTTTTCCTATTAGTATGTCCTTCATTTATTTTATTTTTTAAAAGTCTTTTTGGATTTTATTTTTTTTTAAATAGAGACCATCTATTTCGGGTCAATCCGTGCGAAATCATACAGGAAAACTAAATAATGTTGCTTACTATTTTTGATTTTTAAAATTTTTTGCCTGTTTGGGAGCATGAAACAATGGTTTAAGAATTTTTAAACATTCAGAATTTTTTTTGGCAAGCACTTTTCAGTAGCTGCGGAAGCGACTTTTCATGAAAAGAGTACTTTTTGAAGATGCTTATAGCTTTTTTATTTATAAATATATCAAAATGATTTAAAAACCACTTGATTGAGCAGAAAACCATCTGAATTTCTAAACTAGTTATTTTTCTGATAATTAGTAACAAATTTGTTCAAAATTGGCTTAAAAATAAGATTTTTTGTGTGAAATTTACATCTTTGGCATAAAAATATTAGTAGAAGGAATTAAGACTTACTCTTTACTTTTTTCCCATTGAATAGATATCTCATAGGACTATTCCCAGAAGTAGTATGAAACATTTGAAGACAGTCTTTTTTTATATAATTTGTCAAACTTGGCATTTTGGAGAAAAAATGCTAACTTTGAGATTTAATATCTGAAAAGGGACTGAATGAAAATCTACAAAAATTTAACTGGATAACCTTCTTATAGTAGTAAATATGTAGCAAAAATGTTATGAGTGATATCGTTCTAGTTTTAGAGATATGGAGCCTCGAAGTTGGCTGAAAAATCGCATTTATTTTGACGCCAAGAAATCATCACATATTGCAAAATTTATTATTCTCATATTAGATGAGTTTTTGTGGCATAAATTAACCCTTTTACAAAAACATATATTTAAATTTACTTTCCATTTACAGAAAGAAAACATTTAGATATTATGCTTTTAAAAATGCTTTTTTTCTAAGTGTTAGTTATAAAAACATGATTTTCCACTTTAAAGCTGGGTTTTCACGGTCTTTAGACATCAAGTGAGCAAAGAACAATTATAGTTTTAATCTAACCTACAACTCTTCATTCATGTTTAAAAGTTTAAAGCGTTAAACCTCCCTACAGCACCAAAAAGTCGCTCAAAATCCAAATTTAAGCTCTAGATCCTACTATTTTCCGTGAGACTGCGTCTTATAGCAGCAGAAAACGGCAGAAACGACGTTTTTTTTCTTCCTCGAAAAAACCATAATTTGGCGCAAGTGAACATCTATAATATTAAAAATATAAGTACCTAACTTTAATTTGAAGTAAAATGTACGCAATAAAGATATGATTATTCACTTTTAAACTAAAAATATTAATTAATAATTAAAATACCTTTTTTTTTTCTTTCACAAAGCGAACTGCTGATATAATCATTTGAAGGGAAACATTTAACTAAGATCATTGACGTACTTATCAACAAGAAGTTCTGTCAAGAACTAAACGAGCCTACTTTCCCGTACATCGACATCGGCATTCTCGCATCTGATCATTATTCTCTTGATTATCTGAGACTGAAAATTATGCCAAACATACCTTTTTAACACTTAGAGCTGATTTCGAAAAGCAAAATATACCCCTCTCATCAGATGAAATAGACAAGTAAAAAGTTATTAACGAATAAATAAAGTTTTGTCGCACCTTTTAAAGAGTGTAACTGTTACAGTTCCTCCGTAGAAAAAATCCTCCATTGTTTTCAAAAAAAAAATAACAATAAAATAAATAAATAAAAGTACAAAGAGCATCAAAACACATTTTATCAAAGAAAGAAAAAAAAAAAAGCTCGTCCGTTAATAAAATGTCTCGAATTTCACTTTTAATCCATTGCCAGTTGTTAAATATAAATAAAGAATAAAATGTTCGCGTGAATGAAAAATTTTTGTTACAAAAAAATTGTCCGCCAAAAAAAAAAAATAATAATAATAAATAAAATAAAACAAATGAATAAATAAACAAAAAATCATCTGCACAGTCAGTCATTTTTTTTTCTGAGCCTGCATTTCCGCCATGTTTGCGGAGCCGGAGCGGAATCAGAGTCCTCACAGAAGATTACTTAGAAAAGTACTTTACAAACATTATATATCAAAACCATTTTCTTACAAACTTAGTTTGAAGGAAATCTGACTTTAAGTTCACGATCAACATTCAACTTAAATTCCCCGTAGACGCTAATGTTAATTTTTTTTTCTGAATGGTTCAATATTGAACGAAAAATGGTTCAAATCAAAAAGCGAAATATGGGAATGTATGGGAAAGCCTCTCCGAGATCTTTCAAACAAAAAAAAAGTTTATTCCATTCGGACGGTTCACTCAAAAGTTATTAGGTGGTGAAAGGTTGCTTGAATGGTTCAATGTTGAACGAAAAATTGTTCAAATCGAAAATGTAAATACGGGAATGAAGTATCCTTGAAAAGATCTTTCGAACAAAAAAAAGTTTGTTCAGATCGGACAGTTCACTCAAAAGTTAGCATCGCGGGACAGGTTGTTTGAACGGTTCAAAGTTGAACCAAAAATTGTTCAAATCGAAAAATCAAATATGGGAATGAGCTGTACTCGCCGAGATCTTTCCAACAAAAAAAAGTTTGTCCAAATCGGAATGTTCATTCACAAGTTATTATGGGGGGGGGGGACAGACAGACCGACCGACCGACCCACAAATTCCCCATCTCAATACCCTACTTTCAAATTTTTAATTTTTCGATATTCATTTTACTTTATTATTTTTTTAACTTGGCGATATTTTTTGGACTTGGCGATATTTTTTTTAACTTGGCGATATTTTTTGGACTTGGCGATATTTTTTAGATGCATTAAGCTACTTTTACTACTTTTTTCGTCTTTCTTTCATTTTCAACGGGAAAGTAGGCTAAAAAAGAGTGGAGCTGTTTTCTTGCGTACGGATTAAAACTATAAATGTTCTTTGCTCACTTGATGTCTAAAGACCGTGAAAACTCAGCTTTAAAGTGGAAAATCATGTTTTTATAACTAACACGTAGAAAAAAAGCATTTTTAAAAGCATAATATCTAAATGTTTTCTTTCTGTAAATGGAGAGTAAAGTTAAATATTATATGTTTTTGTAAAAGGGTTAATTTATGCCACAAAAACTCATCTAATATTATGAGAATAATAAATTTTTCATTATGTGATGATTTCTTGGCGTCAAAATAAATGTGATTTTTCAGCCAACTTCGAGGCTCCAAACTAGAACGATATCACTCATAACATTTTTGCTACATATTAACTACTATAAGAAGGTTATCCAGTTTAATTTTTGTAGATTTTCATTCAGTCCCTTTTCAGATATTAAATCTCAAAGTTAGCATTTTTTCTCCAAAATGCCAAGTTTGACAAATTATATAAAAAAATGACCGTCTTCAAATGTTTCATACTACTTCTGGGAATAGTCCTATGAGATATCTATTCAAGTGAAAAATAGTAAGGGTAGGTCTTAATTCCTTCTACTAATATTTTTATGCCAAAAATGTAAAATTTCACACAAAAAATCTTATTTTTAAGCTAATTTCGCACAAATTTGTTACTAATTACCAGAAAAAATACTATTTTTTGAAATTTAGATCATTTTCTGCTCAATCAAGTGGTTTTTAAATCATTTTGATACATTTATAATAAATAAAAAAGTTATAAGCCTCTTCAAAAAGTACTCTTTTCATGAAAAGTCGCTTCCGCAGCTACTAAAAAGTGGTTGTTATAAAAAATTCTGAAGGTTTACAATTTTTTAAACTATTGTTTCATGCTTCCAATATAACAGTTTTTAACAGACAAAAAGTTTTAAAAATCAAAAATAGTGAGCAAAATGGTCTGTATGATCTCACATGGATTGACCCTTTCGCTTTCACCTTGAACATGAAACTGCAAACAGGAAAACTGTCAGGTACATTTTCCATTCTTGCATTCATCAGGGGTTGGGGGGGGGGGGTCAGGGTTTAAAGCATCTGCAGATTCCAAGGGGTTAAAACACCACTTATTTTAATCCTCCACTCCGAACTCTCACTTTTCATGCAAGGAACCCAAAGATTTAAAAGAATCTTTCCAGGAAAAACATCAGCTGCAGAGGCAGGAGAATGGCTATTGTCCCCTTTCTTTGAATTGGCTGATTGACTGGGGGGGGGGGGGGAGAGAGACAGGAAAGTGAGGTGCAGATTCTAGTTATCTTTTCTGTCGCTTTTCTTTAAAAGAGGGTCACCACCTGTTGATCATTTCAGTCATGGGCGCCCTGAGGGAAAATTTTTGGGAAGAGAAAAATTTTCAATTTTTGAACGAAACAAATTTTAGAGAATGACAAAATACGAACAAGTTACCCGTAACCTATCATGCGAACATAACTAGACAGGGGTGCACCTTCCCCCCAAGCTCAATGACGCAAATCCCTCCCCCCCCCCCACAATTTTTCACAACCCTCTTGTGCTTTTTATTTTTACCTCTTTTTTATTTTATTTATTTTTAAAATATTATTTTTTTTTAATATTTATTTTTTTCAAATATTATTATTTATTCTTTTAAATATTATTTATTTCTTTATTATTAATTTTCTAAAAGTACTAATTATGCGCTTTTTTTTCTCTTCCAGACATTCCAAGCACACTCACACACAAAATAAATAAATAAATAATAAGAAGAAGAAATAAAAGAACTAATTTAAATTAAAAATATTAATTAATGAATAATTTTTATTTAAAAAAAACAGTAAATAATTTAAATAAATAAGTAAATAAATAAATTAGTTTTAAAAAATCCCCCCCCCCCTCAAAAAATTTTTGATGTGTGGGCACCGCTGTAACTAGACTCTGTAACTTTAAAATAGGCGCATCCAGTTAAGAAATTTGCCGTCATCTGCATGGAAACCGTACGAAAGAAAACGGCTTCACTTTTTTGTGCACTGCTGAGGCATTTCACTTATTTTATGTTTATCGAATTGGGTTTACGGTTTTTATTATATCCTCATATCTCAGTTATTTCTGAACATTTTCTAAGAAATCCAGGCATACATAAAAAAAGCACAAATTTCTGAGAAAAAGTTGTGTTTATTAACGATGATTTTTCGATTGAATAATAGTTTACGCACAAAGCAATTTTAATTGCTTGCATTTAACCATTGTTGCAAAAGTTAAGTGGGGGAAAAAGTACATAGCGCCGCATCGTAACTACGCCACACCGTACTATATCGCCAAGTGCTCTTGCCAATTCATCTGCATTGAAATTAACACTGATTTACCCCAAAAAAGGGGTAAAACACCCCCTTGGGAGCATTCGAATGCAACCACAAGGGGAGGTGCACAACTAGACCCCCCTCAGAGCCTAGATACCAAACTAGAAGCTTCTACGGCATATAGTTTTTGAGTTATGCGACACACATACGCACATACGTACATACAGACGTCACGAGAAAACTCGTCGTAACTAACTCGGGGGTGGTCGAAAATGATTTTTCGGCTGGTTATATGTTGGCAGGTACATATGCACGTGCTGACAGGTCGAAAAAACGACTCAACATTCATTCAGGGGTGAGCAAAATCAAAATTTTGACCCAAATTTGAGGAAAATTTTTTTCGCGATCACAATACTTCCTTTACTACGTAAAAGGAAGCATTAGGTTGGTGCGTATGAAATGTCGGATTCTCTTTACATGCGGACGTTTGTCTCCCTGTTTTCGTTATACTTTTGTCTTTGGCATAACCTCATTCATAGTCGTATTGTCCATTGCCAGAGACTCATTTCAGCAAAATAGGTTTTCTCGAAGGTCTTCCCTTTTGTTATTTCTTTTGAGTTTATTGCCGATATGAATTCTGCCGACATTCGCGTCATTTTCTTATATGAGTACAAACTTGGTAATAGTGCTGCAAAAGCTGCACGCAACATAAACCAAGCGTTTGGGGAGAATACGTTAACGATCGGAAAGTGCGCGTTGGTTCGAAAAATTCGGACTGGCGATTTTCACTGCAAAATGAGCCGCGCGGAGACCCAAAACGTCAGAAACTGAACGAACTGGAATATGAAGTTTTGCAGCATCCACCATATTCACCGGATCTCTCGCCGACCGATTTTCATTTTTTCAAGCATTTAGAGCTGTTTTTAAGGGGCAAACACTATGAAAATGTAGACAGTCTAAAAAACTCGATATCAGAGTTTATTAATTCTAAAGATCAAAATTTTTTTAAGACAGGCATCTACGCTTTAAAATCTCGTTGGGAGAAGTGTATTGAAGCGAATGGAGCATACTTTGATTGAATAAACAGCTTTTGAAGAAAGATATGCAATTTTATACAATCACTTAAGAATCCGACATTTCATACGCACCAACCTAATAAAAATCTCTAAAAAGTAAGAAATAATAACAAGTTTAAAAAACTATAACTCGACTACAAAAAAAAAAAAAAAAAAAAGCACTGAAAGGTAAGAAACAAGGTAGGTGCTATTTAATATCATCGTCTTATTAAATAAAACAAGACGTTTGATATCTTAGCTATACCTGTTTATTTAGTTCTACGACTTGAACCCTCTGCAAGTTCCACATTAACAACATAATTCAATTCAAATGCTGTAGTCGTGCGTTGTCAACTACAGAAAAACAATTTGATAGAATAACATTATAACCTAGTTTACCATTCTTGTATATATATAAATCAAACTAATATGTTTGCTTTGTGTATCATGTTTAAATGCTTGCTTTCTGTAGTTGACAACGCACGACTACAGCATTTGAATTGAATTATGTTGTTAATGTGGAACTTGCAGAGGGTTCAAGTCGTAGAACTAAATAAACAGGTATAGCTAAGATATCAAACGTCTTGTTTTATTTAATAAGACGATGATATTAATAGCACAACCTACTGTTTCTTACCTTTCAGTGCTTTTTTTTTTTTTTTTTTTGTAGTCGGGTTATAGTTTTTTAAACTTGTTATTATATTACAGTTAATACTGGCAGCAAAGAATCCAGTTTAAAACGGTAAAAGCGCAGTAATAAACTAAAACTAGCTATTTTACATTTTATTACTGCAAAACTAGCAAGTTTTCGGTTTATTACTGTATAGTTAGGAATTTTACCATAAAATTAGCTGTATTATACTGTAAAAACAACAGTAATACTGGCAGCAGAGGTTCCACTTTAATGCACTGTAATAAACTGAAACTAGCAATTTTACAGTTCATTACTCTAAACTGACAATTTTACAATCTACTACTGTAAAATTAGCAATTTTGCAGTTTATTATTGTAAAATTAGCGTAAAATTAAATGTATTATACTGTAAAAACATTATTTTCCTGATAATTATTAACAAATTTGAGAAAATTGGTTTAAAAATAGGATTTTCTGTGTGAAATTTTTACATTTTTAGCAAAAAAATATCAGAAGGAAGTTAGACTCGCTCTTGCTTTTTTTCCTTGAATAGATGTATCACAGGACTATTCCCAGAAGTAGTATGAAACATTTGCAGAAAGTCATTTTTTTAATATAATTAGTCAAACTTGGCATCTTGGATAAAAAAATGCTAAATTTAAGTCTTAGTAGCTGAAAAGGGATTGAATGAAAATCTACCAAAATTTAACTGGATAACCTTTTTATAGTAATGAACATGTAGTAAAAATGCTATGAGTGATCTCTTGGTAGTTTTAGAGATATGGAGCTCCTAAGTTGTCTGAAAAATCGCATTTATTTTCACGCCAAGAAATCATCATAGCGCAAAATTTATTCTTCTCATAATATTACATGCATTTTTTGTGGTACAAACTAACCATTTTACACTGTTAAAAAAAATTCCTGAAAATAACAGAAAAAGTTACGGCAGCTGAGTTGCCTGAGTTATTCCGTTTCGTTAAATATATTTCCGTGATTTTACAGAAGCTCTTTTCGTCATTTTTCCGTTTCTAAATTCTCTGTTCTTCATTTTTTCGGTTCTCATTTTCTCAATTATTTTACGTTTCTTCCGTTTCTCATTTTTCCGTTTTTAATTTTCCGTTGCTCGTGTTTCAATTTTCCAGTGCGCTATAGTTTACTCTCCCCTTTTTCGTTGATCTATTTTTCTGTTTCTCATTTTCCCATATTTTACTCAAATTCCACACCCGTCTTTCTGTCGACAAACACGATTCTTGTCATTTTTATGTTATTTCAGTATTCAATTTTCTGGGAATGGTATAAAAGAAAAAAATTAAACATTAGGTTTATTCCGATCAAAAACTGCCATCTTGTCCTGCACGTGATAACTCATGTGAAATAGTCTCCATATATTATTTCTCTAAGCCGAATCCTATAGCCGGTCGAAACTCGCTCATTTCTTTATCGAATTGCAAGAAAATTTATGATTTTGAAGCTTATCCCGCGGGCTATTGACGAAAATTAGACCCACCCTCTAAAAAGTGTCGGTTCGTTTTTTATTCGAACTTCAATTTTTGGGCACAAAATTGACTCTATCTAGCGAAATAATTGTCGTATCGTCTCCATTTTGATTTCATTTGAAAGATTAAAAAAAATGCGTTCTTTAGAACGTTTCTCCGCTAGCGCCGCGTAACGAGAATCTCGAAAATCCACGTTTAAGCGACTTATAAGCGATTGAAGTTTGAAAAAGTTAAATTTTTTGCTCAACTGTCAAAATCGTTACATTGTTGCTTAAATCAATTTTAAATGCGACATTTCAAGCCAAGGCTTAACTCGGTAAACCTTAATTGTAACTTTTATTGTTTCAAAATACTATGGTAGTTTTGCGATAACGTTAGTATTTAGTTTAGTGGTAGCCTTGGGTATTTGATTTTAATATAGGGTATCACTTTTGTAGTAGTTGTAAAAGTGAACGTGTCTTTGATCTCTTTGAAAAGTTGTCAGAACGACGGCAGTAGATGGCGATGTTGTGCAAATGAAGCCAATAAAAATTGTGGTATTAAATTTTAAGTTTAGAGTTTTTTTTTTTTTTTTTTGCGGAATTCCGCACGGGTCACCTAGTAATTATTTAAAGCAGTAATGAAAACAATTTGTTGCTTATAAGAAACTACAAAAGTATGTGTGAAACATTAAGAAAAACATTTCGTTAATTATCGCTTAAAATTTTTACTTTTTATTGAAATATATAAGATGTCACATGCTAGACAACATTGCTACTTTTTCGTGAAATGGCCCATTAAGATATTCACCCTATGATGCTGGAGGAACGCAACTCATTTATATATATGTATACAGTCAACGCTCGTTATAACGACCACTCGTTATAAGGACCATCCTGATATAACGACCTGTAAAAAAAAACTCCAACTGTATCCCAATATACTCTATGCTCAACCTCTTACAGCGACGATTCGTTATAAAGACCGTTTTGTGTAGGACGGAGATGGTCGTTATATCGAATGTCAACTGTATTTATTTAAAACAAAATAATGTGCAAAAATGTAAACTTTAAAACTCTTACGCATTTTGTTTTTTAGGAAAAGTTAGAAAATTTCTACTCATACTTAAAGCAAAATCCGGTGCATGAGTTCAAACTCTTACACATTTTACCTTTAAAAAAAAGAACTAAAGCAATACAAGAATAGGCTTTTTTTTTTTTTCATTACAAATGTTAGTTCATTAAAATAACATGATTTTTTTTTTTTTTTTGAAAAGATTACATTATTCTCGCATAAAATACTCAAATATTTTAAAGATGGAATGATTAATGCATAGTATTTCTGAGCGCATAACTTCAAAACATTAAAAAGTATTGCACAAGGTGCATTCTTTTTTAAATATTTTCTTTTAAGTTTGAATAAAAATTAAGTTCGGCCGCAATTTTTTTTTTTTTCTGAATTTGAAACATTCATGAGCTTTTGTCCGATGTCTTTGCATCCATAAGCTCACAATTTTTTTTTACATTGAAAAAGGCGTTCCTTGTAACGCCGAAAACGTGTCTGCAGTATCCCTGCGTATTTCCGCTTCTTTAACGTTGTATTTATACTTTACATTCATGGTTCCTTTAAAAAAAAAATCCCGTATTTTTACTGATTTCCTCTATTTTCATATAATTACGTTATGGTGTTTATAGTGATCAACACTTTGAGAAATGCACTCTCAAAATTGACAATATTTTCTTTGTTTTTGATGAAATCGCTTCCAAGGATATGCCCCGAGCGAACATGTCGTCAAATTGAAGAAACTGCTCCCGTCATTTTTTGGGAATGAATATCGTCAAATCTGTACCTCAGAACCAGACTAACGTAAGTCCATTTTCGTCATTTTTCGGTAGAGGGGGAAAAACGATTGTCGAATACATCGTTTTCGCCCTCTACCGAAAAATGACGAAAATGGACTTACGTTAGTCTGGTTCTGAGGTACAGAAATGTAGCGAAATATTTCTTTATCCTAGTTTCGTCAAATTGACAATCATTTTCGTAGTTTTGACTTGACAATATTAATTTCGTTACATTAATTTCGTTGTAGTTGAGCATGTTAGTTTATTCAATTTTTGAGTATTCGTATTTTTATTTTAGTTGATATTTTATCATATTTGATTAAATCATAACTTTATGATCTTATAACTATAATTTCTCTCTTTTTTCTGTAGTCTCCTACAACATAAAAATATTAGAAATTGTAGAGGGGAAAGAGACAGATGACAAAATTCAACTTTTTCAATGTAGAAATTCAGATGTTTATTTATTTATTTATTTATTTATTTTAAGCAGCAGTTAACTCTTTGTCATTAACTACCTATTCCTTATTTTGCTTTGTCAACAATGCAGGAATAAAATTTTTAGAATCAATGCAGTAAATCACAAGAAAACAGTACAGGGACGACTCATGAATGCAGTGAATTAGTCGATCAATAGGTTGATTCAAAGGAAAACATTGCATTTGCTGAAAATTAGTATTATTTTTTTAATGCACGATAGCTCTGATTTGTTTGCCCAAACTTTTAATGATGCTTAAATAAAGACTTTTACAATGTTTTTTCATTTATTTCTTAACAGGCATTGAGCTAAAGGTTAAAAAAAATACGTAAATGAAGTAAAGTCATTAAGTAAAAACGCTAAGTTTTGAGACTAAGCTTTTGTAATTTTGATATAAAATTACAAAAATCATTTCACTAAATTTTAATAACGCTCAGCACCAGTAAGTTTATACATGCAACTCTTAAAATGCACAATTGGTTTACATCATGAAATAATCAACTGTTAAGTCTCAGATTAAATTGTTCACTCTCAGATTAAAATAAAAGTAGCAGTAACAAAAATAACAATTCTTAACTCCTATCTCTAATAAAAGCTGCGCGAAAAGAACAACAGAGTGAGTAGATTTTAAAATATACTAACACAATCTTTTGTTGCCCATTTTGATGGAATTCATCGCGATTAATTATGAACTGATAAATAAAGTCTTCTTAAAAATGTTGAGCAAGGAAACGCGGTATACCGAATAATCGCATGACATCACATGAAAAGATCCAAATCATTTCTTCAACAGTCAATTTGATTAACAACGCAGAATCCTGGAATAATTCTTATTCGAATGCTATGAAACCAGCATACGCTCTTCTTCAAAGCATTCTCAAATTGAAACAAAATGGCACACATAATCACGTCCCGACGAATACGATAAAATAACACATTCGCATGTGATGTTTTTTGGAAAGTAACTATCCTAACGAAGCGACACAGGTGTCTTCTTTTTCCAAGGTAATACGAAGAATACAAAGTTCGTCTCTTACAGGGAGCTGTAATACGCATATATTAATTCATAACTGATCGGCATGCTATAAGTTTTACCGTCTCGTACTTTGACTTACGAATCAGTTAAGAGCAAGAATCTGAGAAGTGTCACGCCTGTGATTCATGACCTCTCAGATTTTCTCCCAAAAATTACCAAATGTTTATTATCTTATTAAAAGACCAAATCCAGAATGTTTTGCTCTAAAGTTGAGTTGTTTAGTTTTTATGGATCCCTAAAGATGAAGGTGCGGCATCAAAAATTAAGCGGATTTTCAAGACATGGAAGTTGCCGTGAGCCAAAACTCTTACCAGGAACTGTTTAACTCCAATTTTCTTTTTGTATATGGAATATAGAAGGTTGAAACTTTACAAAATGAGTGTTAAATTTGTGGTAAGTTGTTGCCGTAAGGACAGTGAAGGCCCTCAAAATAAGGCATTTTTGACGTTTTTTAGAGTTTTTGAGGTCCAGAAACAGCTTGTACATTTCAGTTGGCACGGCAAAAGTAGTGTCGTTTGAAAGACCAGTGTAAGCACTTTAAAATAATGTATAAAAACCGAGGAAAGTTCAACGTGCTTTTAGTTGCGTAAGGCCGAAGTATGAAAAATGTCATATTTTACCGATATTCAAACGGTCATAACTTCCTCTGCCAACAACATATTGAAATATTTTTTTTGCCAATGTCATACTCAAGTCTTTGTCTTAACAGAACAGTTGAGTCCTTTGAGGCGAAATGTAAAAAAAATTTTTAACAAAAAGTGTACAGGAAAATACATTTTTTGTAAAAAAAATTTTTACATTTCGCCTCAAAGGACTCAACTGTTCTGTTAAGACAAAGACTTGAGTATGACATTGGCAAAAAAAAAATTCAATATGTTGTTGGCAGAGGAAGTTATGACCGTTTGAATATCGGTAAAATATGACATTTTTCATATTTCGGCCTTACGCAACTAAAAGCACGTTGAACTTTCCTCGGTTATTTATACATTATTTTAAAGTGCTTACACTGGTCTTTCAAACGACACTACTTTTGCCGTGCCAACTGAAATGTACAAGCTGTTTCTGGACCTCAAAAACGCTAAAAAACGTCAAAAATGCCTTAGTTTGAGGGCCTTCACTGACCTTACGGCAACAACTTACCACAAATTTAACATTCATTTTGTAAAGTTTCAACCTTCTATATTCCATATACAAAAAGAAAATTGGAGTTAAACAGTTCCTGGTAAGAGTTTTGGTTCATAGTAACTTCCATGTCTTGAAAATCCGCTTAATTTTTGATGCCGCACCTTCATCTTTAGGGATACATAAAACCTAAACAACTCAACTTTAGAGCAAAACATTCTGTATTTGGTCTTTCAATAAGATAATAAACATTTGGTAATTTTTGGGAGAAAATCTGAGAGGTCATGAATCACCTCATAATGCTATAGGCGTGACAGTTTCTCAGATTCTTGCTCTTAATGCAGAAACCATACGCAGCAACCATAGAGACAGGAAAATTCCGTTTTTGTTTCTCCAACTCGGTGATTCACAGAATATTTCCGTTTTTTTAAGGAAAAGATACGTTTTGAAACGAAAACGGAAACTTCCTGTGAAAATCAGTGAAAAACTTCCTGAAAATTCAGGTTTTTTTTAACAGTGTACATTTTTTATGAAATAAGATCGTATATACGTATTTTTAAAACTTAATATACAGGGTGTCCATTCCAATCGTGGACCAATAGCTAATTTCTAAACCGTTAGAGATAAGCATATAGTTTATTTAGGAAAAAATCTCCAAATTATGAAAGGAATTTTGGGTCTATTCAATGTTTTTCAAAAAATCAAATTTTGAAAGAGTTATGAAATTTAAATTTTTATACAGCCCCCCAGTTGTATTATTCATATTTAGTAAAACATTCTTGACACTATAACGTTTAAAACTTAAAAAAAATCACTCTTCTACCACAAAAATTGACCGAGTTATGACGTTTTGAAAAATCAAGATTTTGCATTATTTCATGACGTCATCGAGAGATCGCTTGAGGGACCATATGAGAAATCCTTCAAAATCTTGATTTTTCAAAACGCCATAACTCAGTCAATTTTTGTCGTAGAACAGTGATTTTTTTTTAATTTTAAACGTTACAGTGTCAAGAATGTTTTACTAAATATGATTGATAGGACTGGGGGGCTGTATAAAAATTTAAATTTCGTAACTCTTTCAAAATTTGATTTTTTGAAAAACATTGAATAGACCCAAAATTCCTTTCATAATTTGGAGATTTTTTCCTAAATAAACTATATGCTTATCTCTAACGGTTTAGAAATTAGCTATTGGTCCACGATTGGAGTGGACACCCTGTATGATCGTGTTAAGTTTGGTCCGGAGTTTTTTCAAACAGTCCCTTGCCATCAATTCAAAGCTGCGGTAGAAAAAATCTGTTACTCTTGCAAATGTTTTTTTGCCATGAAGTTTAACGTTATCAGTGAATTTGTCGAAATTGCCTAGAACGGTGTTGAAACGCTACTTTGCTTAGTTTGAGAGCTACATTTGTGCTGAAAGTATGCATCAGGGTCGTTGCGAAAACAGTCGTCTGGGAAGTGATTTTACTAATGTTAATTAGTTCAA
This sequence comes from Uloborus plumipes, assembly GCA_038373865.1. Taxonomy (NCBI): domain Eukaryota; kingdom Metazoa; phylum Arthropoda; class Arachnida; order Araneae; family Uloboridae; genus Uloborus; species Uloborus plumipes. The sequence continues at coordinate 58,104 of JAXGGA010003979.1, read as the reverse complement.
TTATGAGGCATATTTTTGTGTCCATGATTTGTGCCTACATGTATGGGTCTTTTCGTAATAAATTATGTTCTAATAGTTTTGCAAATATTACGCAACTAAGTGAAATAATAGAGTAGGGCTGCGACATAGATGACAAAACATTGATGTTTGGAAACATCGATGTTGGAAATTAAAGACATCGATGGTATCGATACATCGATCATAAAACATTGATGTTTCAAACTATCGATCTTCTTTAATATACTCGTACTGCGTGAAAATTCGAATGTACAGTAGAGTGGGCCGAAAATGACTTTTTTTTTTTTAATTTCGATGATGGGTATTGAGGAAAAAGCGCACAAAAAAATTTTTGAATTTTTTTAGTCAATTTCTTGATCTGCCGCAATCGCGTTGAAATTTGGAAAAAAAAATGTAGTTTTTTTCGAGATTTTTAGCAAATTATTTAAAAAAAATTTCTTCTATTTCGATTCGGTGGGGCGGAAAAGGTGCTATTGGCATAGAAATCCCATAAAAAATTTGAGGTCTGTGGTATAATTCCTTCCTTTTCAAGAAATGCGTAGATTTGGAAACTTCCTGTTTTAAATTGAACTTTGTCAAAACGTTAAAATACTGTGTTCGCCGTACTTATCTGAAATAATTACATTGTTCGTCACATATAATGCAATTTCCTGTTTTTTTTTATACCTTTTTAATAAATTTTGTCAAAACGGTCAAATGCTGTTTTCGGGGCATTAGTCTTAAAATAATTGCATTGTTTGTCATATATCATGCAATTTTAGATTTTTTTTCTTTCAAATGGGGCTGCAGTACTTATATGCTACTCATTATTTCTCTTGAATGAAGATTTATTCCTTTTGTTGTTCAAAAAAATATTTCCAAACTTCCTTACTAATGCACTAAGCTTACCCACGTTAAAAATGAAAAAAAAAATCTCTCAATCAGATTAAAGGGAACTCAACCCTTTCCTTGCACCTGCTCAATGTAAGTTCAGACAAATGGCGTTTTCTCCAAGAAATTCCAATCCGACCATTTCGCTTCCAAGAACTCCGAAAAACAAAAACAGCGCCACTTAATTGAACCCCCACTCGCACAAAGCGCCACTCCACCCGTTCTCCTCTCCAAACACTCGATTCTTCTCCAACAGAAAGGAAAAAGAAAAAAAAGAGGATTTTAATAATCTCCAACTGACGAAATGCTTAAAAATCCATTTCGCCGAAGCCAGAGACTCTCCTGGATTCTTCTCCGGGTTTCTAACCAATTACAGCGGATTAGCGATGCGGAAGGGGGGGGGGGATCGCCTCTAATTAAATGCGTTCCAAACCCCCCGCCCCCTGCAGAGGCAAATTTATTTCTCTCTCAGAATCTGGAAAGCTACCCCGAAGGAGGGGGGGGGAGATGGATGTCACTCCCCCCCCCCTTCGTCAAGAGGGCGGATGGAATAAGAGTGGGGACTGGGGAGGGGAGGGGTGGTTGTCGTCCTTGATGAAATGGGCGAGCGGAAGTGCGGCTATATTTTTCCCGCCAGAACACACTTTCCTGTGCGCGTGTGGGGGCTAAATTTTTGCCTTCTGCCTTGCTGGGCGGTTTAGGTCGAGGTATCTCCGTTCTTGTCAATTACTATTAGTGCACAAAGTAGGTGATTGGCGTTAGTTGATTAATGAAAGCACCGAGGATTGTGTACGGAAGGAATTATTTTCAGATTTGACAAAATCTGCACCACAGAACCAAGGTCGGATCCAGCTTTTAGTTAAGGAGGGGGTCATTTTCGGAAAGAGGGGGGTCAAAGTGCAATTATTGTGCAAAAATGGGGGGGTTGGCAATTTTTTCGTAATGCAAGTCCCCAAAATGCAATTTTTTGCTATATGTGGTCCGTTACGGGGGGAAGGCCCATGCCCTATGAACCTCCCTCTAGATCCGCGCCTGCGCAGAACCAGAACGACGTAGGACTAAAAATGGCGACTTACTATTCATCACTGCTTTGCATACAGAATTTCATTCCGCATCGACCGATGACGATGACAACGTTATTCCTTCACTAATATTTCGCAGCGTTAAAAGAACGCAAGCCATAGCAGCCACGGATCCAGAGGGGGTCCACCCTTAACCACCAAATATAGCAAAAAATTGCATTTTTGAAACTTTAATTACGAAACAATTGCCAAAAAAAAAAACCCATTTTTGCACAAAAATTGCACTTTGAGCCCCTCCCCCTCTCCGAAAATGGCCCCCTCCTTGACCAGAAGCTGGATCCGCCCTTGAATCATAGTGGGGCTTCCACGGAAGGAGCTAAGGGTTAAGATCCTTGAGGTAAGCCCTTCTCAGAAGCATACACCCCCTTGATAAAACCAAGCTGCTTGAAAATGCGTTTTTTGAACTTCATTTTTGGAAATTCGCCGAGAGATAGCCCCCTACCCTCTTCTTAATTTAACCAAAAATGACTGCAATTTTTTCTCCAGGACTTCAAATTCGAAACTTCTTTTTAAAGAAAGGTCACATATCAAGGGCCTGATTAACCCGTGAAGTTAGGGGAAGCTCTGTCTCATTTTGAGGCCCCCTGCTTTTTGAGGGATGGGGGTATTTCTATACTTGTGAGACATTGAAACAAATCTCGCTAAGGGTACATATCATTTCTAAGAGCTGCACAAGCAGAATTCAGATTGAAGTCCGTCCCCTTCCTCCGCTAACAGTCGCAATGTTAATTTCATGCATGTTACGATTCCCGATCGTAATCCGTCAAAACTGGATTCAAAGCTTGGTTTTTCTTGTGTCAGCTAGGGATGCACCGATAAGCAAATTGGCCGATTACTCATTAATCGGCTGTTGATAATAATTGGCCGATTAATGATCATGATTGTCATTTTAATACTACTAATTTCTCCACCAATTTTCTTATTTTTTTCCTAATGCTCTCAAAATAATTTCAAAATTTTATCTATTTTTTAGCCTACTTTCCCGGAAAAATAAAAGAAAGACGAAAAAAGTATTAAAAGTAGCTTAATGCATCTAAAAAGTATCGCCAAGTCCAAAAAATATCGCCAAGTTAAAAAAATATCGCCAAGTCCAAAAAATATCGCCAAGTTAAAAAAATAAAAAGGTAAAATGAATATCGAAAAATTAAAATTTTGAAAGTAGGGTATTGAGATGGGGAATTTGTGCGTCGGTCGGTCTGTCGGTCGGTCTGTCTGTCCCCCCCTAATAACTTTTGAATGAACATTCCGATTTGGACAAACTTTTTTTTGTTGGAAAGATCTCGGCGAGTACAGCTCATTCCCATATTTGATTTTTTGATTTGAACAATTTTTGGTTCAACTTTGAGCCGTTCAAAAAACCGGTCCTGCGATACTAACTTTTTAATGAACAGTCCGATTCGAACAAACTTTTTTTTGTTGGAAAGAACTTTTCAAGGGTACTTCATTCCCGTATTTACATTTCCGATTTGAACAATTTTTTGTTCAACATTGAACCGCTCAATCAAGCTGTCACCCCTAATAACTTTTGAATGAACAGTCCAATTTAAACAAACTTTTTTTTGTTTGAAGCATCTCGGCAAGGATACTTTATTACCGTATTTAAATTTTCAATTTGAACACTTTTGGTTCAACATTGCACCGTTTAAGCAACCTTTCTCCACCTAATAACTTTTGAGTGAACCGTCCGAATGGAATAATTTTTTTTTTGTTCGAAAGATCTCAGCGAGTGCAGCTCATTCCCATATTTGATTTTTCGATTTGGACAATTTTTGGTTCAACTTTGAACCGTTCAAACAACCGGTCCCGCGATGCTAACTTTTGAGTGAACAATCCGATTTGAACAAACTTTTTTTTGTTCGAAAGATATTTTCAAGGATACTTCATTCCTGTATCTACATTTTCGATTTGAACAATTTTTCGTTCAACATTGAACTGCTCAAGCAACCTTTCCCCACCTAATAACTTTTGAGTGAACCGTCCGAATGGAATAAACTTTTTTTTTGTTTGAAAGATCTCGGAGAGGCTTTCCCATACATTCCCATATTTCGCTTTTTGATTTGAACCATTTTTCGTTCAATATTGAACCGTTTAGAAAAAAAAATTAACATTAGCGTCTACGGGGAATTTAAGTTGAATGTTGATCCTGAACTTAAAGTCAGATTTCCTTCAAACTATCTTTGTAAGAAAATGGTTTTGATAAATAATGTGTGTAACGTACTTTTCTGAGTAATCTTCTGTGAGGACTCTGATTCCGGCTCCGACTCCGCAAACATGGCGGAAATGCAGGCTCAGAAAAAAAATTACTGACTGTGCAGACGATTTTTTGTTTATTTATTCATTTGTTTTATTTTATTTATTATTATTATTATCATTATTATTTTTTTTTTGGCAGACGATGTTTTTTTTGTAACAAAAATTTTTCATTCACGAGAACATTTTATTCTTTATTTATATTTAACAACTGGCAACAGATTAAAAGTGAAATTCGAGTCATTTTATTAACGGACGAGTTTTTTTTTTCTTTTTTTTTCTTTCTTTGATAAAATGTGTTTTGATACTCTTTGTACTTTTATTTATTTATTTATTTATTTTATTATTATTATTATTTTATTATTTTTTTTTTTGAAAACGTTAGAGGATTTTTTCTACGGAGGAACTGTAAGAGTTACTCTTTAAAAGGTGCGACAAAACTTTATTTATTCGTTAATTACTTTTTACGTGTCTATTTCATCTGATGAAAGGGGTATATTTTGCTTTTCGAAATCAGCTCTAAGTGCTAAAAAGGTATGTTTGACATAATTTTAAGTCTCAGATAATCAAGAGAATAATGATCAGATGGGAGAATGCCGATGTCGATGTACGGGAAAGTAGGCTCGTTTAGTTTTTGACAGAACTTCTTGTTAACCAATTGTCATATTATTGTTAATTAAATTACATCACATAATTAACAAATTGTTGATTATTTTAACTAGACTTGGCAGTTTAAAAAAATAATAATAAAAATACTTTAATTTAGGAGCGCTTTTAATTCAAATTTATTTTTCAACCATTTTCTCAAAATCATTTCAAATTTCAACCAATTTCTTTAAGCCAATTTCTATATTATTGCTTATAAAGTTAAATTATGTTCCATAGTAATGAAATTATTTTGAAAAACAGGGAGGAGGTGAGCAAGCAAATTTAGGAGCACTTTAGATGCAATTTTATTTCCATTATTGGTAGGCATGTAATCTAATACTTTTATTCTTTACGAAAATTATAAGGTTACATAAACGCACTGTGTAAAAAGAGAAAAATAGCGACACAATGAAAAAAGTTGCAACATTGTATTTGGGCGATTCTCTGTTAACTCGTCATTTTCCATACAGAATATGTGTTCTGATGTTTTTTTAAATGTTCGTATATAATGCTATTGCTCTGGAAATGAATCTCTATTACTTTGGTTGGAAAGAGAGCCAATTTGAAGTTTGTGTTTTTCTGATAATTCATGACAGGGGACTGCGTATTTGCACTTAGTTGCGTAATATCTGCAAAATTATTTGAACATAATTTGTTACGAAACTACCCATACATGTTGACAAATCATGGACATAATAAATAATATGTCTCATAAACTAATTATTATTAGCAAAATCACTTACCAGACGACTGTTTTCGCAACGACCCAGATGCATACTTTCATCACAAAAGTGGCTCTGAAACTAAACAAAAGGAGCGTTTCAACACAGTTCTCGCCCATTTCGACAAATTCACACTGATTACGGTAAACTTCATGCCAAAAACATTTGCAAGAGTAATATATTTTTTCTGTTGCAACTTTGAATTTATGGCAGGGGAATGCTTGAAAAACTCCAGACAGAAGTACGTAATTAGACAGTATTTCATAAAAAATGTAGTTTCATTATTCTATTTTTAGATATTAATTTCCAAATTTAAGTACTGTTAATAGGTTTTTAGAAATATATTACCTTTCGGTGTTAGACTATACGATTGGGACAGCCAGGGGACTGTGTTTTTAGGTCTTAGATAATTTCTTGAAAACAAAAATTGTTATCGCTCCAAATACAATTGACCTACAAAGTATTAATGCTTCACTTGAATCGAAGGGCTTGGAGGATGAAGGGGTTATGTTACATTTTAAAAAAGGAACACTCTGGACAATGGTAAGCTCTGGACAATGGTAAGCAAATAAAATTTGGTACTTAAAAAGTAGACGTCATAAGACCAGTTTCATACGCACACTAACGAAAAACCCAGAAAACAAAAAAGTTGCAACAATAAAACTTTGAACTTTAATTTCTGTTTTGTCACTTAACCCCTCCATCCCCCAAGCCATTAAATTAAGAGAGAACTACTTTTTTCACTTTATTACTTTTTAAGTACTCGGTCCGGACAGCCAATTACGAGTTTACAGAGAACCGCCCATATATGTGTTTGTAGAAAATAACATTTATTTACTGAACAAATTTATATTTATCAAAGTTTCTCGTTTAAGATATACATACTTGGGAAAAAAAAATTACCGATTAATCAGCCCAATTTTGCCGATTATAAATAATCGGCAAGGTGGTCGATTATGGCCGATTAATGTGTATCACCGATTAATCTGTGCTCTAGTAGCAGCTATTAATTTTCATGGCCTCCAGTTAGACAAAATGGAATTTTCGAACAAGCAAATGACAACGGAATGCTCTGAAATTAGCATTTAATGAATTCGAATCGAATGCGTCGTCAATTACCAGTTCATTGTGATTGTGACTTTAGGTAGCTAATTGACTAATCATTTGCTCATAGCTGTTTTTCGTTAGTAACAACTAATTGAAATCCATTAGCACAACTAAATGGCGCAGTTAGTAGTGATTGTATCGACCCGTTTCGCTTGTGTTCAACCGCTTACAGAAGAATGAAATAAAAATTTAAACCAGCCCTCACCCAGATACACTCTCATATTGAAGCGAACTTCTCTCGAAATGTATTTAATTGTATAAAGCAGTGAACCGCCCCTAAGTAAGGGCTAAGGCAGAAACATGCAATACACCGCCAACTCGGCTATTTCGATCCATGGACAACTGATTCGAGCTTGTTATGCTCTCACAGCATGGAATACGAAAGTAGTCGAGTTGGAGGCAAAAATTCTCATATGAAGCAAAGAGAGCCAAAAAAAAAAAAAAAAAACTGGTAGCTAATGTGAAATTAGAATACCAGCGAGCGACCGCACTTGGCACGATACAACTCGTAAATTTTTAAGGCAGAGCTCAAGGTATAAAGCAGTGAGTAACCGCTCTTAAGCAAGGGCTAAGGCAGAAACATGCAATACACCGCCAACTCGGCTATTTCGATCCATGGACAGCAATTTTTGCCTCCAACTCGACTACTTTCGTATTCCATGCTTTAATTAAAATTGTTTTAAATTTTCTAGTATGTTTTCACTTCAAAAATCGTGAAAAACATTATAAAGGTTTTTAATTACTCTTTGTTAATGTCATCCGAAGACGCGACCTAGCTAAGAACACTCTCGATCACTTCAGCTTTCAAACAAAAAAGTAATTTTGCAAAATCGGTCCATCCGTTTAGGCTGTACGGTGCCACAGACAGATACACAGATACCGCAAGACACGTCAAACTTTTAACTCCCTTCCTTGTTCCGTCAAGGGTTAAAATAGCTTGATCGATAGCAAACGTTAAAAAGAAGGGTACTACTCCGGGTTTTTCTACAAAAACCCAACCCACCCGGGTTTTTCTGGGTTTTTATATGTTTAAATTTTATTTCTTATGCGCGAATTTATATACAATGTATGCATTCATTCGTGTAAAAATATATTTATTAAGTTGAAGTTCTGAATCGCATTTAATCAATGTCAATGGATTAATAATTAATATTATTAACAATATCAATTAATAATATCATCAACCGAATTGTAATATTTAATGTGTATATTTAAGAAGCTTTGGACAATGGTTTCAGCTATGAACTTTTATCACTTGTCTCTTACAAAATAGAAGAACTGTTGCAAATGGGCTTTCCTACAAATACAGGAATATTTGAAAGTTTCAAAAACTTAAATTTATACCATTAAAAAATTAAAACTATTTGCACTTGTTTATTAATAGAAATAATCCTCTTTTCTCATTAAGTAGACTGCTTCAATATCTAGTCATGTCATTTGCATGTTTTTTATAAGGCATATCTCAATGATAGGTGTGTATCTAAGATAAGGGAAAAGTCTCCCCCCCCCCTCCTATTTTCAAAACCAAATCTGATTAATTTCAGATGGGGAGGGTTGACGCTTAATCGATTTTTTTAACAAAATAATCTCAAGAAAAAATTAGGTTAACATTAGAACTTTGCAAGAATTATAAATTTGCGAATAAATGCTTGTCATAATATTTTAGTAGTAATAAATTTCATGGGGACGCATTTTCTTTGTTTTTTTAAAATCAAAGGAAGGGTTTAGTGCTTCAAATCAGTGGTATGGTACCTCTATAATAGAGCACTAGAAAATCATATGCTAAATGCAACAGGGTTAAAAGAAATGAAGAGCAAAACTTTTTCTTGCTCCATTTCGAGAACTACAAATTCGCGAGCGTAAAAACGGACAATATTGTACCAGATTTAGTAAAACATTTGTGATTCTTAATTTTGTTCATTCCGTTTATTTGTCCTTCAAAAACAAAAGTGAATGTGATTTTGATTGGTAAACTGTTATGATTAATTAAGATTCTTTTTAATGTGTTAATCTATGTAAATTACTTGAAGTATATTTTTCATTCATTATTTTTATTTTATCATTGACTTCTGTATTGAATCAAAATTATCATCAAACATTAATTGAGCATTTTTTTAAATCTACAAGAAGTTTATCAATGGCTCATTTCCAATTTATGTTAAAATTTGAAATTTGCTATCAAAAAATAAATAAATAATAATAATAACCCAAGTAGCACAAATAACCTTTAAACGTTTTATAAACGTTTTTAAGCGGTTGTTACAACGTTAATAACCATTTTACAACCTTTAAAAAACGAAGTGTGCTACTTGGGAAGTATTTTGCAACAAAAAGCTGTATCATAGCTAAAAAAATTTTCTAGGCGATGACTTGAAAATGGAAGAAATAATAATTATTTTATAAAATAAATAATTACTCTAAGAAAAAATATCTGAAATAAACCTGATTTCTTACTTATTTTTTATGTATAATTTAGATGAGATATTATTATTGACTATATTTGTTGACAACTTAGAAATTAACAAAAACCCACTTTTGACAAAAACTCGGGTGGGTTTTTGTTGGTGCCCCCCCCCCCCAGAAAAACCCGGGCGAGTTTTTCTGGGCTGGGCCCACCTATGCCAACCCTGTAGCCCCAATGGCGACTAAACGAATTTCTTTTTCCCACTAAAAAATGTGATGTTGATCGTCAAACTGGCGACCTTATTTTTTGAACAAAATTACAAAAAGTCCAAATTCTCTGAAGCAAAAGAAAAGTGTCGTTCTTGTCATTTGACTCCGTGCAAAACTAATCCTTTCCTTGTTGAATCTTCAGCCTTCATTTTAACACATTGGATTCTTACTACAAATTATTTTTTACTGCATTCAGTTATTTTTTAAGTATATATGTGTACCAACATGTACCCAGAAAAAGTATCAAAAGAAAAATAAATTGGCTAATAAGAAAAAAGTTGGGAGGTCACACTGACTTCCCCATCGGAGTGCCCCTGGCTCTGATCAAGGAGGGGGGTGCAGGTGCCTCTCTCTGCCCCCTTTTGTTTCCTGCCCTATTTAATTTCCATAACGTAGCTTAAATTGCATTACAATGAAATTTCCGTTGCGAACAACAACACTTTCGGTCCCTTAAAGCTGCTTGTAACAAGATTTTACTTGTATGTATTTCAAATGATGTAAAGAGAAATAACAGTTTTGAACTCACCTTTGTCGTCAAAGGTGCGCCGTTGAATCAATACGTCTCCTTTTCAAATAGCTACCGCACAAAATCAGTCACTTTAACTTAGTTTTCACACTCAATTACGCACTTCAGTTCTTAACAAAACTTGAAACTTGAACGCGAGAAAGCACAGGCTAAATTTGTAGAAATTATCGCTCGAAATAATACATGGCGTAAACGTCGCACTAACCCTCCTTTAACAAAACACCAATGCTAAGAACTGAAAGTTACAGTTAAGTTGTAGAGCTTCTAAAATTTAGCAAAATGACCCAATTATAACCTATAATTGTAAATAAACCTCTCTAAACTAACTGCATAGATTTTTTCTTATTTTTCTTTGAAAAATTTTAGAGCGTATGCTTAAATTTTGATTTAATCAAGATGTTCGTTTTGCTAAAAATTCGGGCATATACTCAGAGAAATTTTTATGTTTTTTATTGTAAATACTCATTAAAAACTCATACTTTTTTTAGGTAGTTACAATAAAAAGAGAAAGAAGGGGAAGGGGGTACACACTATGTAAAAAATGGTACTGGAATTATTGACAATTAAATACGTGATTTATTAAAAACATTTTTGCTTTAATTATGTTCGAATCACGAGAAAAATACTTTTAAACATCCTAGTATAATTTAGGTATAGTTTATTGTTTAAAAAAAACCGCGTGGCAACATTGGGCTTGAACTGAAGAAAAAAAAAAAAAAAAAACATAATTTACAATGAGGGGCCACGTGGGTCTAGAGGTAGAGTACTCTCCTTGTAAGCAAGTGGTCGCGGGTTCGAATCCCGCTTTGCCCATGGAGTTATTTTCATCCTCTCTGTGCCCTAAATCTGTCCTGTGTTTGTCAGGAGGCAAAGCGCGTAGTACGCAGTCCTCATGTTGTTGAAGCTGGTGGCTTCTGAAAAAAGAATAATGTACCATGGAAAATCCTAAAATATTAAAAAAAAAAAAAAAAAAAAAAGGTAAACATGCCTTGCTATTTGAGTAGTTGTAAAACTAGGCAGTAGGTATTTTTAAGTGCACTGAACTAAAATAAAAAAAAGAGAGTCCTGACTTCAAAAATGCCGGAAAAAGAAATATATTTTTATTCTCTATCGGCCTATGGTTAAAGTCTGACTACGGATGGGGTGGTTTCGGGTTCGAATCAAGGCTCGGGCAAGGATGTGCTTCTTCACTTTGTGTGAATGTGTTGTCGTGCTGTGAATGGTTGTCTACCCTATAAACAAGCCCCTAGGCATGCGTGTACTATGGAAGTCGGACTTGACGCCAAATAACGTACAATTCGAAAAATGAAGCTGCGCACCTCCAAATTGCTAGCCTAGCTCGCAACAGGGCCCAGGGCCGGATTAAGGGTGTCGTAGGCCCTAGGCACTCCAGAAGTGTAGGCCCCGAAAAATTTTTTTTTTAACTGAAATTGACCGCTAATATTAAGTAATAATTTTGTTGTGGATATAAATCCGAAAATGTGATGATGCGGTAAAATAACATTATTTTGTTTTGGGATTTTAACGTTTTTATTTTTCATAGAGCTATTTACTGGGGCCAATTTTACTGGGGTCAAAAGTATTGGAAAAAATAGTTACAGAAATCAAAGAAGCCAAGTATTATGGAATCACTGTGGATTCTACACCTGACGTTAGCCATACGGATCAACTCTCCATAGTTATTAGATATGTCTCAAAAACTGGAGATATATATGAAAGATTTTTGATGTTTGTTAAAATAGAAAAACGTGATGCCAAGTATCTTTTTGACACTCTAATTTCAATTTTAGAAAATCAGGGAATAGACCCAAAATTTTGCCGATGTCAGTCTTATGATAATGCGGCTAATGATTTGAGCGGAGTGTATTCGGGAGTACAAACTAGATTTAGGGAAATCAACAGCGCAGCCACTTGGGTACCATGTGGAGCTCATAGTCTTAGAGGCGAATTCAACTGAAACGCTTTCGATCGAATCAAAACCGATCGAGAATTTCTTTCGATTTCGAACGTTTTCCCGATCAGTCGAATATTGGCTTCCAACTTGAAACATGACGTTCGATCGAAAGGTGCAGGGTTGCATTCGAACGCTTTACTCGCCAGATTCGTCATCGCATAACCGGAAGTTTGAGGCAGCCAATCACAAAATTGAATGAGCGAAGAAAGTTAACTGCAACTTTAGCTCCTGTTTGTTTTGATTCTGCGCTACCAAAACAAACTGTGGCGTGTTGACGATGTGAAAGATTTTCGTTGAAGCTTATAAGCAGTAAATTTATTACATATTCCAGATATTAGGTGATAATCACTACTTTTGTGACATAGATGAGATGCTTATGCAAAATTTTGTTTTAATCAGTTGATAATTTTTCTTTTTAACATTATTTGAGGAATATTTTTATAAAGTGAACGAAAGTGGATTTTTTTTTAAAACAAGTCATTCAGTCCAATAAACACAATTTCGCTGCTCCATACACGGAATGATGGGTCATTCTTACATCCATTAAAATAAAGGAAATAAAAATTAAAAAAATAAACTATTGAAAAAGATTAAAGTCTATCAAATTGAGTCAATCATCTTCAACAGACATTTCAGAGTCACGGGAAGAAAACAAACAGCCAAGCCTCTGTAACATCATACTGGTTGGATTTTGAAACAAAATCATTTTCCTAGCTATTTTAAGGAGGGAGGGCTTGGGTGGCTGAAATAATATGTTGCATTGGAATAGAAGTTTCTGAATGAATTTATTTTTGAAAAAACGACATCAACAAAAAAATAACTGAAACTTTTCTGGACAGTTTCAAGAAAAAATAAATAATTTAGATTTTCACATCTTGAATTCAAATTAGTTTTTTCAATCACAAACTGTGATAGGTTTCTTTGTGTGCAGAGGTAGAACGGCACCATCGTGGAGGCCCCAATAGCAGTATACCTGGAGGGGCAGGCGAAGCACAACCTTCGAGCTGGAACCAAGTAAAGAATCATAAAAAGTCAACTAAGAATTAAAATGAAGCAATTTATCGATTGCTTAGAAAGTAATAACTTTCCCCAAGTAATCTTTTTCAAACACATTCTCTCAAATTTCAGGTCGTCGAAATGAAACTGGTGGTTTGATGGTACGTTATGTTATTCTAGTTAATTGAGATCTTTACAAAATTAAATATTTTATAAATGCTAATAGAAATCTGCAACTGAGCTAAATATGAGAAATCACTTTATAAAGATTTACGCTGGCTTGCATTTTATTTTAATGCCACTTTTGCAAAAATTTTATTTTAATATTTCCTGTATACAAATGACCATAAAGCAATGTATTTTGATAATACATGTTACAAAGAATCACCAGGTGACAATAATTCAATTTTGATATAAAGCGCTGATGTGACTCTGTGCTTAGCACACAAGTATAGAACTTTCATCTATCTTTAACTTGATTAATTTTTTTGTTTTCTAACCTTGTTGCTTTTCGTATGCCGGAAAGTTTTTGAATATCTGGTAACCTCCAAATTTTGTGGCCGATACCGGATAAACTTTTCGAATCTTAACAGATAATTTTCAATGCAGTCGGATCTTGATAACTCGAAGTTCCAAGGGACCGGCTAAAAACTTCAAAGTAATTAGTAATTTAAGTTATAAGAGTGTTCCCACAGCTTTCTCAAGAGTTTCGGACCCAATGAAAACTTCGAGATAAAGGAATATTCAAGTAATCGAGAATGTAGAACAGTAATGAGAAAAATCAAATAAATTATTCTACTGATAAACATTTGATCACTAAACATGTATGTACAATTCTTAAGTGGCTTTTTTTTTTACGCTAATTTTTACATTTTTTTATTTGTGGGATAAACTGAATAAAGTATTTAGTAAGTATTACTATGTTTTTCAAAAAATAACATTGATTTTCAAAGGTTGCCAATTGTTAAAATACTAAAAAAACATTTTTAAATGTTTCTGGATATTTTTTGTGATACAAATTATAGCTTATAATTATATTCTTTCTATTAAATTATCTTTAGTGATTAAATGAATATATATAACTGTATTAAATAATATTTTTTTATTCGCATTTCATGAGGTGGAGGGGGACAATTCCATTTGTTACATAATATGCTATAGTTTACCGAGTACTGATTTTTATTGCATTATTATAAAAAAGCAGCATTTAAAAAGAAAATTTATCAATTGAAACAATCTAGATCTAGTCAACTATAAGAAATTAAGTTTTTCAGCAAATGCAAACTTTTATTATTTTATTTACAATCACTGCAAATTTTGCATCACATAATCCATAATAATGTGGGCTTGTAAGAATTCTAAATTGATAGTGTAGCTAGGGTTAGTACTGTTCTTGTCGTCATCATCATCTGACTCATCATCTAATGCAGCAGTTGACATCACAGACCTATAAAATTAACAAAATATAAGGATAATAGTACAATATGTCTTTAGAACTATTAAAAACGTTAAAATATGAGTAGTTCATTGTTCACATTAGAAGTTCCATAAATATAGTACACAAATAAAGAAGCATACAAACACAACAGCATACGTAATACTTCATATCCACCTTTATTTCTCAACGAGCCATATGCTTGTAATTAATGAAAAATGAGCAGCACTCTGAAAATTTAGCAATGAGTAAATTGCTTTTTGTGTTTCAAAATGAAGCCACAATGAAAATTAAATCTATTTTTTGAATTATAAAGGGTATGCAGTGCATATACTGTCATACCCGCTTAATCCGGTAACGGATAAATGAATACCCCGCTTATACGAATAAAACGTCCCGGAACCAATGCCATAAGGAAATATTTCTAAGCTCTTTTGAATTTTGGATTTTTGTGAAGAACAACGCAAATGTGCTATAATGTAAATGTACCAGCTATTGCTTGCTATTTTTAAATTCTTCAATACTTTTAACACGTCATGCTTCATTAAAAGAAATTAATAAGCAAATGCAGATTTTCTAAACTTTGAGTTACAAATATACACATGAATTACACATTAAGTTTAAAGTAATACAGTTTTAAACAAACTGTACTGAAAATAAATGACATAAATCAATTTTTTTAATTAAAGGGTATGGTTAGCAAACACTTCGATTCTTTCTTTGTTTTTTCTTAAAAAGAACATTAAAATTTCTTTTCAGTTTGATACAGTAAAAGTATTTCACTTTTATTTCCTTTTATAGCATTTATTTTATAACTCTTTTCAATGCAAATATATAGAGACGTACCGAGTAGCACTTTGGCCGAGTACTGAGTACTCAGAATGACACTTGTTGCACCACAGTTTAAAATACAATGACTTTAATTATCAAAATATTTTCATAGCATTTTTTAACTTGAATCTACAAAACGATAGTTTAAAAAATGCGTAATCTTAAGTTTTCAAATGATTCTAAATAAATCAGGATATAATTTAAATATTTCTTTTCATCAGTCTAAGAAACTTCATCTTAGGGATCACATGGAACAGCTCCTGGCCAAAGGTGAAGTTAACGCACTAATATGTGACATGGAAAAGATAGTTACACACAAACAGCACATGCATGAATTTGCAACATAGGCATGAATTTGCAACATAGAAAGGACATAGGTAATAGCTAACTTTTACCATGCATTGGTTTTATACGTAGAGATTTTTTTTAAACTTATACATAGAAGTTGTAATCAATTGCAAACTTCTCAAAATTTCGTTGTCATGAAAAATATTCAATATTCAAAACTATTCGGCATTAGCCCAGTACCTGATCAAAATTTAGCCAAGTACCGAGTACTCGGTAATTTGGCCGAGTATTTACCGAGTACTCGGTACACCACTAAATATACTTTAGCTTTAGAAGCATAAAATTGATAAATTTCAGTTCTTGCAAAAATAGTCTTGAGAACTACAAAAATGGTGTATCCTTTTTGGGTGTTATGTTAGAACGAGTGGTTCAGCTAAAAGGTTTAAGTAACATTGCATCTATCGAATAGCAAATGGGACTTCAAGCATTAGTCGCTGTAGTGGCAAGGTTGCAGTAATGAATGATCATTCTAAAGAGCATGTACTGTATCATTGAAAAGGGGGACCTGATTACGTACAATTCTGAAAATAACACAGTAGTAAATTAAAATAAAATACAGATAACGAAAATTAGACTATACATATAGTATGCTTTGTTTTACTGACCCTTCAAATTAACAATTTATGAGGTTAACCTCAACACTTTTATGCAAATAGATAACACGTTACTTGTTTCTGCTTACCAGTTGCACATTTGTAGTAAATTTGCTCTTCCAGTTCAAGTACACCAAAAATCGTCTGTGAACGGCTTCTGCATTCGAATGTGCGTTTCGTCAATCGCTCCAATTATTATGGGAAACTGGTAGTTTTGGAAGAATCCAAATCTTGTACGTCTTTTCTCCTCGGCAGTTATAAGGAAGTGCACATCATCTGTTACCTTTTTGATACTCCTGGACACCGTTGTCTGACATTTTCAAAGAACTTTGGAAAGACTCTGTTCCCAGAAAACGCTAAGTCAACAGTACCTTAAATATGAAATAAATTGCTTAGTACAATAGAAACAAAAAGAGATAGATAGAGACACATTAAAATTAACTTTATCCGTAGTAGTTGTATATCACTCAAAAGTTAGTGGAAAAAAGGTTAACAAAATAAAGTTTTCTCAGAAACCTTTCTAACTTTTTTAAAACTTATTAAATGCTTTCATTTTTATTCTAAAAGCCTAATTTTAAGTTTGCTCTGACATGAATGCAGACGTGGATAAAATGTTTTAATGACAAATGTGAAGGAGTTAAAAAAAATAATAAAAAGCAAGAGAGCACTTTGGATTTTTTTCTTTTCTTTTTTTTACCATGTAGACATTTAAATTAATTTATAAAAAGTGTTTGACCTTAACCATTAAAATTAAGCAAGGCATAACAATCAGGGTTTCCGTTAGAGTATGAGACAGCAAGAATCGCTTTTAAAAGAAATCTCACACAAAAAAGAACATTTGATGCGGGACTTTCTCGCGATTTTTTTACGCTTGTTAAATTGAATCAAAGTAATCTCCAGTGGAATTCAAATTTTTTGAAAAATTCTCTCATTTTTTGAAAATTTCACTCTAATTTTAGCAGAGGAAGAGATTTTCTCGCCTTTTTTTTTCTCTAATGGGAATCCTGATCGCAATGATAAGTCATGCGTGATGTATTATTATACTTGTATTTAAAAGCTTTATAAAATCGGCAGAACATAGAATGTTGAAATTTCATATAAAATAATCGGAAAAATTATCAAGTAAAACTTAAACATTAACTCATTTTATGTTAAAAATATAAACTTACCTGAAATTGTACAGGACAGTATGAAGTTTTCGGCAGCAGGTCTCCTCCTAATTTGTCACATAATAAAAGAAAATTGTCTTTCAAACGAAATTTTATCTGAAATTGACGATCATTCAAATCTAAGGGATTTCCTCCAAGTTTTAAATAGCATAGCGCTTTCCTTCTATGATTTCTCGCAACCAAAACAAACACAAAACATCCGCCATTGCTGCAAATAAACAATCGAATCGCAGAATCGTTCGAATCCAGCCTCTCGGATGGGTCACGTGGTTAAAAGCGTTCGAATCGTTTCAGTTGGAGTGAAACGGGCCGCTTTTGATCGAAGTATTCGATGGAAAAGGGGAAAACGTTCGAAAAGTGTTTCAGTTGAATTCGCCCCTTAATGTAGAGTTGTAAGAATGAAAATTTCCAAAGTTGGAATTTTTTTTTAATTTGTGATTATTATAAGTCAACCTTAATTTTTTCATTTTGTTCTGTGTCACCGGTTATGCTTTTTAAATTATATATAAAATGCATTTTATGTTTAGAAGGTAAGATGATTTAAAGTCATTTCAATAAAAAAAGTATTTGAAATTCTTTTTTGTGTGTGTGTATGTTTTAAATTTCTTTTTATATGTTTTAAGTCAGTTATGTATGTATTCAAAACAATTTTACATTTAAAAAGTAAGGCAGCTTAAATTTATTTGAATATAAAACTTAAAAGAATTTCTAGTGTTGTCCATTTTCAATCAATATTTTACTCTTATTTTGTTTTTTTTAATATATTTGAATATCTTTTACTGTGTGTCTTGAGAATAAAAAGATAGAAAGGAATACAAATTTTCATGTGTTTACATTTTTCCCACTTTTTTATTGCTCAGTTTAAAACTATGCATTTGTTTTCTAACCCATACCTTCGTTGTAAAAATAGTAAACTTCAATTGAAGAAAGATAATTCAGGTAAGACGCATATTGCAATGAAAGTGGAAAGCATGAGTTTCAATATGACAAGAAATATCTTTCTCAAAAATGTAATAACAAGAGTGAAAAGCAGTTCATCTTACATTTTACGGTGCAACTTGAGTATTTAGTTTTAACAAATGGGGGTTCTTTAAAGACAGAAAATACTCATGTGCAATATTTGCCATTGTGTACAATTTTACTCTTCTTGTGGTTGAAGTTTAACTCTTCTCTTGTTGAGTCAACTGGTATCAAACGGTTTTTTCTATTTTGCAGTCCTCGGAGATACTCCAGCCCAGCACTGGCTTTTGCTATTGTACAGTGTTGGAGAATACTAGAACCCATTTGTGGATTATCTTTTAGAAATGAAATAAGCTTTTTGTTTTATTTTTTCTTTTGAAGATGATTTGTAGACAAGTCATCTCAAATCATGAGTTATCTTCATGATTCTAGAAACATATGCAATAGTAATTTAGTCGAACTGTAAGAAATCATCATTTAATTCCAAGGATTATGTTATCAGTAATGGTTAGTCATCACTTTTAAAATATCTTAAATTGTCCTGTTTGTCAGAGTCATGAAATATACTTGAAAATCGTGGAACATAACTTGAAGTATTAAACTGCCATGAATACTTAAAATATTTAGAGATGTCTTGTCTGCAAATAATCTTCAAAGAAAAAAAATAAAACGTAATTCAATAAGATAATCTACAAATGAGTTCTAGAATTCGCCAACATTGCATGATAGTATTGGCCAGGACTGGGCTGGAGTAGCTCCCAGTTCTGCAAAAAAATTAACCGTTTGATACCGGCCGATCCAACATAATTCGATACTGTCCAAATGGGTTCAGTATTGGCCAATACAGCGTTCCCGCATTGGCCAATGCTGGGCACGAGTATCGCCCAATATCGTTAAAAAGTTGACCTTTCGATGCCGGCCGACCCAACTTAACCGGACATTGGCCAATTCTTGCTCCCAGTATCGGCCGACCCAACTTAACCCGACATTGGCCAATTCTTACTCGCAGTATCGGCCAATTCTAGTGACGAGTATTACCCAATATCGGAGAAAAGTTAACCGTTTGACGCCGGCCGACCCAACTTAACCCGACATTGGCCAATTCTTGCTCCCAGTATCGGCCGACCCAACTTAACCCGACATTGGCCAATTCTTACTCGCAGTATCGGCCAATTCTAGTGACGAGTATTACCCAATATCGGAAAAAAGTTAACCGTTTGACGCCGGCCGACCCAACTTTCGCCGAGATTGGCCGATACTGCTGTGCTGCTGGGGAAAGACCATGTTCGTACCTAAAGGTATGGATTAACTTGCTACCGATATAGTCATCGCAATTAGTAAAACGTGGACTCACAACATGTCGTGCAGTAAAATACTCAACAGTATCAATGCAAAACAATCTATCAAGTATCTGATTTTGTTCCAATTGCTTATTTTTGTAAATTTTATCACAACTTCTGTAGCTCGAAACCTCCGTATCTCGAATTTTTCTTCTGTCCCTTGAAATTCGAGATAGACAGGTTTGACTGTATTTGTGTGTGTGGGGGGGAGGGGTGTACTTAAAGATGGCCTGCAATTGTATCTTAGGACATCAGATTCGGAAAAATATCGGGAAAGAATTTGCGCACATTGTCCTTTTCTCCTTGACATCAAAAATCGCCTACAGTTGCGCTTTTGTTTTGAAAGTGGGGGGATTTCAATTTCAGAACACTTCCAGGGAAAGTCCTGAATTGCATTAATATGCATAACGTAATAAAAGAGAGTCTAGAAATGCGTTTTTAGGACTTCAACTTTTAAAAATTTAAAAATTCTAATTTTCCTCAAAGATGGTTTATAATGCAATTTTGGACTTGGGGATGGGAAAGGGGACTTGAAAATTATGGGAGAGGTGAGTCCATGTTCCCTATCCTTTTCCTTATCTACCAAAAATGAGTTACTAATGCGATTCCAGGATTTCAATCTCAAAAAGGTCCTAAAAGATCTCTCAGCCTATCCCTACCTCTGATGTCATCAAAATGCACTAAAATTGTGTTTTAAGGTTTCAATTTTAAAAAACTTTTCCTTGGTAAAGTTCCGAACGCTAACGTCATTAGAGACGGCTTATATTTTCCTTTTCAGTTTCACTTCACAAGCCACATTTATCTCCCCTATTTCAACAAACATAGCATACAATTTCGCGTTTAGGACTTACATTTCTGCTTTATTTTTATGAAGAGAGTTTCAAAACTTGTCCCTTTCTCTAACATCATCACAGACACCAACAATTGCGTTTTCAGGCCTTCAGTTTCAATAAAAAAAAAAATCTGGAGGAGAGTAGGTGATACCAAACCCCTAGTTATAGGGACCTTACCTTAAATATACCATCGCAGATGACCTACAATTGCGTATTTAGAGTTCCAATATCGAAGTATTTTGAGGGTGGTGTCTTGAACTGCATCCCTTATACAGAACGTCATCAACGATCCTATACATTTGTGCATAAAGAGCATCAAGTTGGAAATTTTTCTGGGGAGTGCCTCCCAATTCCCCTTAACGTTTTGAAATACCTAACAAAATTTTGTTTTTAGAACGTCAAGTTCGAAAATTGTTGTTCTTAAGGGAAAATTCTCGTACTCCATTCCGTGAGATCGTCTAAAAAAGTTTTTGGAATAAGGGAGGGCAAAACTACAATTTTAGATTTCAAATTTAGTGAGGAGGGGGGGGGGGGCAAATTTATCAAAAAAGCCTCCGAAATGCAGTTTTAGGCTATTTTTGGTCGCTTAAAGCCTCGTGACCCGCTGGATTTGCATTTATCTTAATGGCCCTCCGGATTCTCAAAGTGCCCCCCCGGAGCAAAATGTCTGAAAGAAACACTGGTGATATTTCGAATGGCATTGTCCTTTGAGCACTATTTTCAGACGTCAAGAGAAACAATACTATTAGACCAAACACGAGAGAGGGAGAGATACGATCAGATACGATCTGTGGTTGTCTTTTCTGTCAAAAGGTATCGCGTTTTTATTTTTATTTATTTATTTACTTTTTTTTTTGCCAAAGCTTAGCAATGTGCTAAAATTTTTTCTGATAACCCTGATAACCCGAGCTCCGCAACAATAAAAAATGGAAAATAAAAGTAAATAAGCTGGATCCAAAGTTCTGAAATCTAGTCAATGGTTGCAACCGGTTGCAATGTGCAAACATACCTATAAGGTCCCTTCTGCTGTTCTATATTTTAGCTTCGATAACTAACATAAACGTAACTGTAACTTTAACTTTTGCTTCGCCATTTTTTGCATTGTTTAGGTTTTAAAATATTTAGAAATTTTATTAGAACTAACAATAATACACACGGCTTTCTGACAAGAATGTCTTATCGCAATAACGACTGTCGTATTTATGTCGGCAATTTACCCGTAGACATTCGCACAAAAGAATTAGAACAAATATTTGAAAAATTCGGCAAAATTGTTTTTGCTGATCTGAAAAACAGACGAGCTCCTGCTTTTGCTTTTATAGAATTTGAAGACCCAAGGTATACAATGCAAATTATAAATAATTATAAAAATATACATCTTGCTTCGTTATGAAACGTGTAATTTAAATATTATTTGTTTTGACGGTACAATGAGTTGATGTCAACCGGTTCTCAATGCACTAAAATGTAATGTTATGCACTGAACTTTTATTTGATTTTTCAGTGAACATTAGTATAGATATTTACGTAGGTTTGCGTAGTTACTTGTCATTCAAAGCCAAATTCTCCTTAAAGCTCAGTTTGGGAATTTTCGTGTCTATTTTATTCAGAATGATTCGCTAAATGTTATCGTTTTATTCACTCCATTTGGAGAATGCGCTGAATTGATGCTCCACTAGGCCAATTGTTTTACTTCTGCTAACTGTAATAACTAACAATGAGTTTTTTTGCTTAATGATGTACCCTCCCCCCTCAAGTCTAGGGGGGGGGGGGCACATGTGACTTCTTATTGTGCAAAAAAATGTACCCTTCTGTATTTTTTTTACCGATCGTAATCCTTCACAATTTCTTCACATGTGTGTGCTCATTTGTTAGATACACAGAGACAACATGAGCTTTTTTTTAAATTTGTCAAATATGTATGTGTGCCTCTGCATGAGGTAGATTTGGACATGCTGGATTACATTTGACACCATTTAAAATCATTCCTTTTAAGCAGCAAATATAACTGGCGTGAATTCACATAAATTGGAAACTCTATTCTTTCTCCCAAAACTGTTTGAATAAACTTTTTTGCCACTTTCAGAACTTATTTTTGACTGGACCAGAATTTTGAGGTTCCAAGTTCCATACTATGCCATAATATTTATATTTAAAAAAATCCATCAATATTCTTTGTGTCAAAGGCTCTGGCTAAACTTTATTCTTAAATCAAGGAAGAGAAAGGTTCTGATGTTCCATAGTTATTTGTCTTCCTTCATCAGTTGATACTAGACATTCTGTTATTCCCTGATCCTGATATTCGTCCCCTGCTATCACAGGGTGGCCACAGACCTGGAAAACAGGGAAAACCTGGAATTATCAGGGATTTTGAAAATTCTGGAAAAATCAGGGAATAATCAGGGAATTTGGGAACAAATCAGGGAAAATTAAATCAGAACTTCAGTCCGTAATTTTTCAACTCTAAAGTGTTAAAAACGATTACATCTTTGATAATCTAAGGACATCTCAGACGTCCAAAACGTCGTGAATTGTTTGTAAACAAAGACATAAAAAGGTAATTGCAGGGTTTTTTTTTTTTCTAATATGGAGAGTTAAAGGGGATGGGAGGTTTGGGATTTCTTGTCTTGGAATATTTTGAAAAATGCTGAAGCCTGAAAAATTCAAGCTGTTATGTAAAGTGATGGGGGGAGGAGTGGCTTTGTTTTTCGTAAACTGCAGTCTTAAAAATGCAAAATTTAAACAATCTTTGGTGAACTTAAGAAAAAGGTTTCAACTGTAGTAATCCAAATGAAAAAAAAAAAAAAAAAACTCTGCAGCATTAAAAACTAAGTTTTTGGCTACTTTTGATAAACTTAAAAAGAAGGGATTCGGAGACTTTTTGCCTAGAAATGTTTGAAACTAAAAATGGGGGGGAGAGGTGGTGTAAGACTTTTAGTAGTTGGTGATCTAAATGTATAGAAGGGAGGGGGGGGTGCTTGATAAGGAAAGAAAGTCTTACAAATGGAAATTTAGATCACCTTTCATGAACTTATAGAAAGGAGTAGAGAAAATATCAACGTAAAATAGGCACAAATAAGCAGAGATACTGCAGACACGTGTTTCGGCGTTACAAGGAGCGCCTTTATCAATGCAAAAAAAATGTTGAGCTTATGGATGCATAGACATTAGACATATCCGATAAAAGCAACGGAAACAGAAGCGAACAGCTTAAAAAGCAAAAATAGCGGATAAGCCGAACACCAATAAAAAAATTTTAAGGCAAAAAAGATCCAATTGGAAAATAAAGATTGAAGCGAAGCTTTCTACCCAGGGTTCCAAAAAACCCAACCCGGGCGGGTTTTTTAGGGTTTTATTGGCTTTTATTGGGTTTTTTTAGATTTGTTTCTTTTGCTTGTTGAAAAAGGCAAAGGGATTGGGGGGAGGGGGGGAGGATTTCTATGTTTAAAAAAGAATTAATTAAGAATGCTGATTTCTATTTTTGTCTTAATTAATTTAATATGCAATTAATTGGCATTTAAATAATGTAAATAAATCATCATAAAAGACAAAGTAACAAATAACATTTGAAAATTACATTAAAGGATTAGTTTACACTTTTTTTATTATGCCACCACCACCCAAGTTACATCATAGATAAATGTAAAAAAAAAAATAATGAAATGTAACAATATTTAGTAATAATTTGTGCTCAATTTTCGTAGTTATTAGGATGAAGATGTAACATTTTAAAATGTATTTTGTAACATTATCTTCTTTTCCCGTAATATTACTCGAGGCCATTGCCAACTGTAAACAAAACAATCATTGGCATCGGCAGAAAAGAAATTGCCTTAGTGTTTTATACATACATTTCATAGGTAGACGTATAAGTTTCTACAGGTAGGGTAACTTTTTTAAATACAATGGATAAAATCTAATCTAAAAAATGCGGAAACTCACTAAGGGCCATGCTCCACATCAGCGTAAAACGCGACTGAAACTGGAAGGGCGAGAAACGCGAAAATCCGGGTACTTTCCATAGAACGGCATTAAATCCATTTTACATTTCTGCTATTTTTGTCTGCTTAACCGTCGATTGTGGAGCATGTGCCCTAATTTTTAAAAAGCCCAATAAAACCCTGCTTTTGTGTCGGGTTGTTATTGGGGGTTTTAAACCCCAAAAAAAAGCGCCGGTGGTTTTTTTTTGGGCCAGGTGGGTTTTTTGCAACCCTGTTTCTAGGGATGCACCGATAAGCAAATTGGCCGATTACCGATTACCGATTAATCGGCTGTTGATAATCGGCCGATTAATCGGCTGAGCCGATTAATGATAAAGATAATTGTTTTTCTACTACCAATTTTACCATCACTGTTTTTTATCTCTTATACAATTCCAAGTTTAGAAATAGTAAGTAATTTATTTCTGGAGAAGATTTTTTTTCCATTTTCCTAGTTTTCACAAAATAATTTCAATATTTTATCAAATTTCTTAGAACCAATTTTCATATTAGTGTCAATAATATTATTAACACATTGTTAGTTATGTTAATTGGAAATAAAAATTTATAAAAAAAGGAGGGAGGGGGAGTGTGTGGTGAACACTCCAATTTAGGAGTACTTTTAATTCATATATTTTAGTAATTAGTAGCAATTTAATTCAATACTTTTATTCTTTGAAAATTAGAGGTTATCTGAAAGCACTGTGCTAAGGAGAAAACTATCGCCACATGAAAAATGTTGCATCATTGTCTATGTATATTTATTCAAAGTAGGAGAATTAATTAAAAAAAAACTTTATATCAACTGTGAGGATTATTATTACTGTTAATAAAATTATTCATCATAGTTTCCAAGTGAAAGTATACTTTAAAGAATAATATCTGAAAAATATTTTTCAGCCGATTAATCGGCCACTTTGCCGATTAATCGGCAGAAAAATATTTTTCAGATATTATTCTTTCAAGTATACTTTCACTAGGGAGCTATGATGAATAATTTTATTAACAGTAATAATAATCCTCACAGTTGATATAAAGTTTTTTTTAATAAATTCTCCTACTTTGAATAAATATACATAGACAATGATGCAACATTTTTCATGTGGCGATAGTTTTCTCCTTAGCACAGTGCTTTCAGATAACCTCTAATTTTCAAAGAATAAAAGTATTGAATTAAATTGCTACTAATTACTAAAATATATGAATTAAAAGTACTCCTAAATTGGAGTGTTCACCATACACTCCCCCTCCCCTCCTTTTTTTACAAATTTTTATTTCCAATTAACGTAACTAACAATGTGTTAATAATATTATTGACACTAATATGAAAATTAGTTCCAAGAAATTTGATAAAATATTGAAATTATTTTGTGAAAACTAGGAAAATGGAAAAAAAAAATCTTCTCCAGGAAATAAATTACTTTCTATTTCTAAACTTGGATTTAAGAGATAAAAAGCAGTGATGGTAAAATTGGTAGTAGAAAAACAATTATCCTTATCATTAATCGGCTCAGCCGATTAATCGGCCGATTATCAACAGCCGATTAATCGGCTGAGCCGATTAATGATAAGGATAATTGTTTTTCTACTACCAATTTTACCATCACTGTTTTTTATCTCTTATACAATTCCAAGTTTAGAAATAGTAAGTAATTTATTTCTGGAGAAGATTTTTTTTTCCATTTTCCTAGTTTTCACAAAATAATTTCAATATTTTATCAAATTTCTTAGAACCAATTTTCATATTAGTGTCAATAATATTTTTAACACATTTTTAGTTATGTTAATTGGAAATAAAAATTTATAAAAAAAAGAAGGGGAGGGGGAGTGTGTGGTGAATACTCCAATTTAGGAGTATTTTTAATTCATTTATTTTAGTAATTAGTAGCAATTTAATTCAATACTTTTATTCTTTGAAAATTAGAGGTTATCTGAAAGCACTGTGCTAAGGAGAAAACTATCGCCACATGAAAAATGTTGCATCATTGTCTATGTATATTTATTCAAAGTAGGAGAATTAATTAAAAAAAACTTTATATCAACTGTGAGGATTATTATTACTGTTAATAAAATTATTCATCATAGTTTCCTAGTGAAAGTATACTTTAAAGAATAATATCTGAAAAATATTTTTCAGCCGATTAATCGGCCCGATTTTGCCGATTATTAATAATCGGCAAAGTGGCCGATTATGGCCGATTAATCGGTACTGCCGATTAATCGGTGCATCCCTACCTGTTTCTACCAGGTACGAAATGGAAAGAAAGAATTTGATTGGAGACACGATAAGCCAAAAGGCTAACATAATAAAAAAAACACCAAGCTAAAACTGTTAACCGCAAGAACAAAAAAGCAGAACGAAAGAAAGCGAATCAATAAATGAAGAAAATAAAGACAAGTAGAAAATAAGAAAATACCAGCAAAGTCAGAGGAATAAATTAGAAAGGGAAAGGCAAAATGAAACAAATGGACGCCAAACAGCAGAAAAATAAGGAATAGTCTTGAGATCGTGAAATAAGTCAGAACTGTTTTTCAAAATATGGAAGGATTCCCAAAAATCAAGATCTGATGTGTTGGGGCATTTTTGGACAATTTGAAAAGAATTAAAATCGAAAGAATGATTCTTTTCCCAACAATGTTGCACAATACTCGACTTATTCAATTGTTGCTTTTTCACATAATTCTGACGTTCCTTTAAGCGGAATTTCAAAGCACGTCGCGTTTGTCCGATATAAGAGAGATTGCAATTGCAATTAATTTTATAAATACCACAACTGTTAAGAGGATGAATGGGATCTTTAAGAGAAGAGAAACATAGTTTATTCGTTGGGGAGAATACCACTTGGAAATTGAAACGTTTGAGAATCTTGGTAATCCGCTATTTTTGCTTTTTAAGCTGTTCGCTTCTGTTTCCGTTGCTTTTGTTGGATGTCTGTGCATCCATAAGCTCAACATTTTTTTTTGCATTGATAAAGGCGTTCCTTGTAACGCCGAAACACGTGTCTGCAGTATCTCTGCTTATTTGTGCCTATTTTACGTTGATATTTTCTCTACTACATCAATAGCACAAAGGTATTTAAACTTTATAGGAAGGAGTTCAAGGTACTTTCTTTTAGTTTTGTGTGTTGCTGAAGTATTAAGAACTGTTTCAGGCTACCTTTGTGTAAATTAAAGAGAGTGGAGGATCTCTCTAGGAAATTTTCAAAACTGAAATCTTAAATCTTTTGTGTGGTGTCTTAGGCAATATCTAAGTAAAGAAGGAGAGGCTTTTTGTTGGAAAAATCCAAAACTGGAGTTTTAAAGATGCAACTATAGGCCACCTTTCATGAGCATTTTCATGAGGTTCTGGGCTTGTACTGGAAGTTTTTGAAGCTGGATCTGCTCAAACTTCCCAGTGAGCTATCTTTCAGTGACTTAAAAGAGAGGGTATTCGTTTGATACCTTCTGATTTTTTTTTTTTCAAATTTTAGTTGCAGTCTTAAAATTTTAACGTTGTCTTTGGGGCTATAAAGATAGGGGTGGGAGCTTTTCCTAGAAAAGATTCCGAAACTGAAATGTTAAAAACCCAAATTTAAGCCATCTTCTGATGAATTTAGGAAAGGGTTTAGGGGGCTCTCTCTCAAAAATGCTTTGAAGCTGAATTATTAAGAACTCTAAGCTATCTTTGTGTAGCTCAAGCAGGGGGAATTTTGAGGCTCTCACCCAAAAACTTTTAAACATTGAAAGTTAGTCATACCTCAAAAATGACCAAAAGACCAAAAAAAATTTTATTGCTTATTTCAAAAGTAAAAGTTATTTAAAACACTCAGAAAAAAACAGCATTGTTCTAGCTAAATTATTTAAAAAGTTATGAGTGACTTTAGGGCATACATGCTATGTGTTCTAATGGAAAAGCCAAACTTTAAAGTGCTTTTTCTCGGTGATCAGTTTTTAGTGTTTCTATGTTACTAGAAATGCTAAGGAATTTTTTCTAATAAAGATATAACTTTAAAGCAATATTTTTTGCATTCAGGATAATATATTTAACAAAACTGTGCATTGAATAAGCGTTTTATAAATTACAAAAATTTTTAGAGTTTGTTAAACATCGAAGAACAAAATTTTCTAAGATTTTTTTACATAAAAGGTCACAAAATATTTTCTAATCAAAATATAAGAAAATGAATGCACAGATTTGTTGAGATTTTCCTTGTGATCATTTCGCAAAAAGAAATTTTGAAATTAGTGCAGAAACAAAAAAGCCTTAGGGTTTTAAAAAAACTGAAATTTTCTTACATTTTTCAAATTTTCAAAAAAAGTTTTCAAAATTTTTGATGTTTGAAAATAAATTATTGATTTTTAAACAAGTGCAGAAACAAATATTTCAAAGAATTAGCTTTTTCACTCAAATTAAAGAAATTTATTAGAAAGGTACTGTAACCCCTTAAAGCTTTTCGTTGTGTTTAGTGATGTAAATTTTGGAGAGAAGGGATTCTGGTTTAGACAAATATCAGAACTGGAGGCTTTAAAATGCTGATTTGGTCCATATTTAGTGATAGTAAGAGATTTCAGGCATTCTCCCCCTGAATGTGTTTCAAAATTGATGATTTAAAAGCCTAATTTTAAGTTGCAATCTTTCGTAAAGTTAGGTGTTGGAGTAATGAACCATTCCAATGCTCAAATATGTAAAAAAAAAAAAAAAAAACATTTTATTGTTTTCTTTCAGTGATTTAAGGAGGGAGGATTTGGAACCCCTCTGCCAAAATAAATTGACTTAAAATTGAAGGCTTAAATATTTTACGGATTGTTTGGTGAAGAAATAGTATGGCTGATACAAATTTGCCACCTTTGTGAACTTAGGGGGAAAGGTTTGGGCCTTTTATAAACTTTTATAAACTATCTCTAGATTTCTTAAAGCTGGGAAGATTTTGTGCAGTCTTGAAAGTTGAATTCTATCTTTTGTGAAGTTAGAGGGAAGAGTAGCAGTGAAAAATGTTCCTAAAAAGTTTTTAGGTTCTCTTTGGAGATGTTGGAAGTTTAGTAAACTGATTTTAAATTTGAAAAACATTCCGTTTGTTGATGACATTTTTTAGTGTTTCAAATAAAACTAACCAACTGTGTAACTTCATTTTTTATCAACAAATTAACAGTTTCAAATGCATTTCTTGTAATTGTTGTTAATTTTAGAAAAAATAATAATTAATGCCTTACATAGTTTAAATAGCCAGAAATATCTAGGTATCAATTAAGAAAAGAAATTGAGCTTCAAGCAGAGGTCGAAATTAGTATTAGTCAGTTAGGTGCCAATGGCACCTGATATTTTTTTCTTAGTTGCCAAAATAATTTCCTTGGTTGCAATTTCCAAATTACGTTGATTAGGTGCATAAATTTTGTTAAGATTTACATAAATTATATAATAAGCATGAAAATTTGAATTTTAAAGATCTCAAATGCAAATGTGACTATTACTGTAATAGAATTAAATGAAAAGAATACCCCTAAACACCCCCCCCCCCCAAATATCCCTCTATTTCTCTCTCAAAAAGGAAAAAAAAAGAATAATTATATTTTTTTTGCTAATAAACTTGGTTGTATTTTGCCTTTTATCTGCAGTCTTCTTTTTCAAAAATTTTCTACACTGGGTTCGGGCTTTATATGACTATGTAGTTTTTTTTCTTTGATGTTGAATTATTCTTTGAGGATCAATTGTTATTTTTTTTACAAATCTAATAAACATGTTAACATATTTTTTCACTTGAAACACTCAGAATGGCATTCAGAGGTGGAGGGAAGGGGTAAAAACAGATTTTTGATAAAATGTTTTTATATTTTTATTTTTCTTCATATTCTGATACAAATTTTCAAGTACTGTTGAGCTAAAAATATAGAACTGTGGATAAATAAATGCTCAACATAAAAAAGATTAAAGAATATTATACATGACAGCAGAAGTTTTGGACTACAAGAACCAATTTTAATTCCAACTTTTTTTACTTTTTTTACGGAGCGGGGGGGGGGGGGGGCTTAAAAGACAAGGGGTGCAAAAAAATATCCTTGTATTTTAGTTGAATAGGCTTTGCACAACATAAAATTTAAGAAATTATCAGAAGAGGTACAACCGAGAAACAGATGAAAAAAGATTGCTGCACACCTGCAATGTGCTAAGCCTTTTTCCCACGTGCATGGGAAATCGGACAAAAACGAATTAATCTGCAGCGTTTTTCGTAGAATTGTCATTAATTGTTGCACTCAAACAGTAAAAAAAAAAAAAATCTCAGAAACATCGATTACGGCGATTTAATTAAAAATTGCGTAAGAAAATCAGCTTGAGCGTTAAAAAAAGTCAAACTGCAAAATGTCAGTGCAAAACACGTCAAAGGCATTATGTATATCAATATGCGAGAGATGAGGCTTTCATTTAGCAGTTTAAACTTCCAAAAAAGCTTAAACAGTTGTAGATTTTTTTGTTTTGTATGTGTTTGCCAAACCTTTGTCTCTCACCTGCCGCTCTGTGTTGACATGAAGTGATGAGTGAATCTCCATCAACTAGTGCAGAACAGCGATTTCCAGGAGAGGGTGGGGAAGAAAGGATTAAGGGGAAACAGGTGCAAAGGAACAAAAGGCACAGCATGTGCTGGTGATGTCTTTGGGGGGAGGAAAGAGGAGATACTGGTCATTCTGCTGAGGGCCGATTCTGCCATTATAGCAGGACGCTTTTCTGCTATTGTGAGGTTGATGTTCTGAAAACTGACCTTGAGCTACTGGAAAAGGACAGGGAAGCACAAGTTAGGCGTCAAAGTGACGACTAGTTTCAAAATCGCGGTCGTCAAAACGAAATTTAAAGTTGCAAAATACGACTAACGACCGCTAATTTCGAGCACTGGCTTCAAGAGGATGAAAAATGCGTCGTACGAGAAATCAGGGAAAATTTTAGTTGGACAGGGAGAAATCAGGGAAAAGTCAGGGAAAAAGATTTTGTTCTTCCTGTGGCCACCCTGTATCAATTATAACAATATTAAACCCTATGTGTTAAAATTAAACCTTAACTCCTCTCGTTAATTCGATGTTCAACATTGATTTTTAATCATTCTATTACCTATTGATTTCTGTCTGTTAAACTTGCTTTTTTAATCTAAAATTGTAAAGAGTTTAGCATTGTAAAAAAGGCTAAAGAGGCCATGTTGGCATGGTCAAAAGTAGCGACTCCCAAGATCTTTGGAAACTTGTCTCGGCACTGTAGTAGTCAGGATTGTTCCATTGTGTCCACCCCGGAAAAAACCATTGCATACAAAATATTTTGTCTATTTTGTCCCCCCCCCCCTTTTTTTTTTATAAATAAAATTTAGATTTAAAACAAATACCTTAGCAAAAAGAAACAAATGTACTGATTCTTCTCTGGGAAAAAACATTTTTGCATGAAATCTTACACAATGTTGTATATGCACTTTATTATATGAAAGATTGATTAGAGTACTTGAATGCTTTTTTTTATGGTATGCCACATTTTTGAAACAGATAAATATTAGCATAAGTTTTATAGTGCATTTAGAAGCAGTCAAAAATGCCTTTGTTTTACAACATAAAAAAATATATGTCTTGAATATGAAATATCGTATAATGAAATAAAGAATTGGTGTAAGATAAGAAAACATAAAAATAAAATTGAGTTTAAAACAACATTCTAAGAAAGCTATTTTTAATATGGTATGTTGGGAATGAGTGATCAATTATTAAAGTATTTTGCTTTCTGGCTTTTTTTCTGAATAACTTAAGCTATCAACAATTGTATCATGTTTAGAGATGCTGAAGATGCTGTTCAAGCCAGAGATGGTTATGAATTTTCTGGATATCGATTGAGAGTTGAATTTCCACGAGGAAACGGGCCTAGTCGAGGGCCTCCTCGAAGCAGAGGAAGAGGACCACCTTCTAGGAGATCACAATATCGAGTTGTTGTTTCAGGTATGTAGCAGAACTATGATTTAATCAATGTTTCATTTGTGTTTGTATAAGCAGGGGTCAATCCATGATTTTTTGCCAGTTTTAGGAATTTTGTGAAAAATAGTTTGGAATTTTGAGAGAGTCACAATGTCAATTTCTGAAAAATAGTTTTATGTTGTATTATTCCCAATCGTTTTTGAATCTAATATTTTTTGTGAAGGGTCCGTTTTATGAGTTTCTGATTTTTGTGAAGGGTCTGTTAACGGACCTAATTTCTCGCTAGATTGACCTCTGATAAGTAAAATTGTAAATGATGTAATTTGGTTAGAATAACTTCTGGTTTTTGAGAACTCTCCCCCCCCCCCTCCTTTTATGTTTAGAGAAAGGGAAGCAACTCTTCACAAATTTGCTTAGATAGATCTAATATGATTACAGAAAAAGTGAACTAATGCACAAAGCAGTTTTGTAGCAGAACTTGTTTATTAATATAATAGCTACTAAAAAATTTAAAAAGGGATTGTAAACTTTAGATAATGAAGGGGGTTATACAACATGTACCTCTGTCTAGCAATGGTGTAGACTGGTTTTTTTCTTCGGTAGCCAGTGGCTACTAACCCCAAAAACTTTGGTAGCCACTTCAAATTTTTAGTAGCCAAATATATGTGTATACTGAGCTCAAAAATGCTGCTAATCCACTGGCTCCAGACCAGTAAAACTAGCCTTGCACCACCTATTTTTTAACAATAAAAAAAATGCTTAGTTTTTTATCATCTAATTTAATGCGAACCACCACTGTTTTTGCACCAGTATATATTCCTGTTCATTGATTTTCCAGATTTTGTTATAATTTCTAACCCCCATTATATATATATATATATATGTGTGTGTGTGTAAGTGTTAAAAAATCTTTACCCAATGAAAAAAAACTGAAGTAAAGTCTTGGAAGATGGATCTAATTTCAATCTCTTAGCGCTACCTCGACTACCGTATTTTCGCGTAGATAAGTCGCGGCTTATACCTGTTTAAAAGTTGAATTTTAACTCCTGGGGCTTATATGATGCACATTTTTTTTTTTTTTTTTAAGTTCATGTTATGTTTATTTATTACCTAAAACAAAGCAAATTAGAGTCCGACATCAAAAGCCACTACTGCAATGCCCTTGAACAGTAGTTCTATTTTGAAAAGGGTGACAGCATTTCTGCTTATTCAGATTCTATTTTATTTTCCTAGATCCCATAACTAAGGGGAATAAATTAAGAAAAAAAAAACCATCAACAACAACCAACATATATCTAAAATAAAGGGATCCAAAGGAAAAACAAATAAAAAATAAAATCGCCAGTGATAAGGAAGGGGAATAAATTAAGAAAATAAACATCAACAATGACCAATCCAAACTGACAAAAACAAAAAAAAAATCCAAACAAAAAGAAAAAAAAAAGGAACAAAAATCGCCCTTCCTGTTGCTGAGGAAATGAGAAGTAAAGTTGCCGTAGAAACTAAACTAACCGGAGTGGGACAGGGTTACTATAAGTTGCAGTTATCGCCAAAGTGTTGCAACGTTTTAATTATCTGATATTGAAACACTATTTTCAAATCAATGTTTCAAGTTCTTAGTCAATTTTTGAACGATGTCAACAGGAGTATACTGCCCGCATAGGTTCCTGCAGATTAAATTTTTAACGAAGTTTTATGCCGCTTATACACCGATGCCGCGTATCTGATGAAACATTTTTTTCTCCCAAATTTTGCAAAGTGCGGCAAAAACAAAAAGTCTTCCGAAAATAGATTAGAGAATAAAAAACTTTCCCCCTCGCCAGATACTGCGAGTAAACCAGCTGACCTTGATTGGGTTCGGGGATCGCGATCGGGTCTGCAGAAAAACGCACCGGTTTTTCCACGCCCCCTGCGTATGAGGCGATCGGCCCCGATATTTTTGGTCGGCATTGAAAATTTTTGGTAGCCATCTGGCGAGTGGCGACCGCTAGTCTGCACCTATACTGTCTAGGTACTCACAGCCAAATGCGATAAAATTGAAAATTCAGCGAAACAAAGTTCTGATTTGGCTAAAGTATTGGCAAATGGAAAATTCTCAGAAATTTCTACTGGGGGAAAAATACATGCATAGCATTGAATAAACAAGGAATTTTAAACTTTCAAAATTTAGCTTATTTACTGG
Organism: Uloborus plumipes; assembly: GCA_038373865.1. Lineage (NCBI taxonomy): Eukaryota > Metazoa > Arthropoda > Arachnida > Araneae > Uloboridae > Uloborus > Uloborus plumipes. Next base: position 23,673 of record JAXGGA010003979.1, on the reverse strand, counting down.
CTAACAACCTGAAATCTTTAGTGCGGGCCCTGGTTATCTTTAAATAAGTCAAACATTGAAATTAAACTAGAATGGTTCGTAATATTTTCTTTAGTGTTCATTCAAAAGGGCTGGATTAAAGCTTGATTTATCGTTATTGCTCTTTTTTCAAAGATTTATTAATTTAGGTCAGTTAATTCTTTATTAATTTTCCCTGTTTAAAAGTCTAGCTCCTGCTTTGAGTGATCCCACTTACATGCACAGCTATGCAGCCAAGATATATCTATTTACTGTCTAATCCTTTATCGTACGACCTTCTTCGCATTTGCGCACGCCTGAAGTCTTTTCTGATCAAAAAGGGGTGTACCTTTTGAGGTTGGACAGTATCTAAGTGTCTTTGTATTATTATGACATAAATATGATTTTTCAGGAAAAGAAAGAGGGGGACTTTTTTAGAAACTTTTCCTACATCTGGCAACTATTTTGAAGGTTGTATTACAGGTTCACAGATCATTTCATACAAATGCCTATTAAAATAATTTTTTAGTAGTGGAACTCAATGTCAGCCTTGAGATTTGTCATTTGCTTTGGAACCTGTGGAGCAACCCCACATGTACGAGGAAATTCTGCATTTCTGCTAGAGATATAACATTTCAGGAAATTTTACAGCTGTTTAAAAGAAATTTTTTTTCGGCAAAAAAAATGGAAAAATGATTTTTATGAAATAAAGTGAAGTTTATAATAGCTAAATTTTGTTTAAACTGAAACTGCTAATGACATATTTTTAAAATTTATGAGGTCTACATTATCTTTCCTGATTGAAAAAATGAGCAGAAGTTTTACTAATAAAAAAGCCTTTTGTGCTTTCTAACTTCCAGCAGATATCTCAGTTCGTAACACTTAAGAGGAATCTGAATTAGGCAAATCATTATTTAGCAGTTAATAAGGAGCCCCGTGGCAGAATTTTTTTCAGCTTTCTGTGACAAATTTTATAGAACTAATTTCTTTCTGCAACACTAGAATATTCTTCAATAATCTATATATATAAAGATAACGGTGTTTGTATGTTTGTTTGTTCGTTTGTACGTTTAACTGCTGGCCAGAAGCCCCCACAGCACATACCTACCTGAAACTTGGCTCAAAAATTCGAACGTATCCCAGTAAAATGCACCTCGAAAGCCAAATTTTTAATTTTGAATTAGTTATTTTTAAGTTAATTAATTAGTCTCTTTTTTGGTGTCAATTGCCCCCCCTCCCCTCCTGGCTTTGAGAAATCAATGTATTTACGCATAAGTGGGCGTGGTTTCTAATGTTTTCCGATGAAATTGCCTTGCGTTTGGGCCCTTTGCCCCCCCCCCCACCTGGAAAAACTTGAAATGACGTTCCTGATGCAACCCTCTCACAGTAACACAAGGTGTTTATATTTATAAAAATGTTAACATTAATACTACAGTGTTCGCGCTGAACTAATTTCTACCTGGGTCCCATGGACCCATTAATGAAAAAAAAGTGGGTCCTTTGATGAAAAAATTGAGTCCCGAAATATTTGAATAAAATAACATTATTATTAAAATACAAATGTTGTAAATGCATTGCATCTATGTTTCCTTAGAATAAAATTTACTAATTGTGTGCATACTTTTGAATGGAAAACAAGTGAACTTGGTGAATGATTAAAGTATACTTAGAAAGGAGTTGTTCTTTTAGTTTTTGAGATCAATATTAATTCAATTCGATTAGTGACTAAAATTTGTTTTGGTAGTTCTTTGGCAAGCCAGTATACTGTCCTCATTTCTTTATCAATTTGCTTTTCTATTGCCACTTCCGAACTTTTCTTGAAAAAGGATTGTTGTTTAATGATATTTACGGCAGGGATGCACACAAACTTTTTGAAACACCAGGCTACAAAAGATTGATTCTGTTCAGGGTCACTTCAGAAGGGGTGGAGGACACAGCCTATTTTGCACTCCATTTTTAGATAATATATATAAAATTGTACAATATGTTCCTTATTTTTACACTCTTTGCAAAAAATAAAGAAATAAAACTTACTAAAAAATAAATGAAATTTAAAATTAGCAGGTATAATTTAACTGTCAGTATTATTTTTTTAACTAGACTCAGCGAACTAATATTAGTTTAAACATGTTTAAAATTTATCTGAAAATGCACAATAATCCATTAATTTCAAGTATTAAATTGACGAATTTTCAGCAAAATTTGATACATAAAAAAACCATTGATGCTACAATGAGATAGATTAGATTGCACCTTTAATTTTTTTTAACATTGGGCTTAATATTAGTTGTATTAAGACACAAAATAAAGAGGTTTTTAATTGAATTTCTGGTATTGGACATGTTTGAATTCATGACATCAATGTAATACAAGTTGTAAGTACTGTCAAACACAGTGGCACAAGAAGCTGTATTCAAAGAAGCAAGTTTTTCTTGCAATGAATAAAGACAATGATAAATCCATGATTTTAATCTTCTGCTATTTTTTAAGATTTAAAATCAGCATTTGATTTTTGTGTAAAGGTTTAAAAAAAAAAAAAAAATCTTTGTGGCTAGAAAAGCAATTATGTCTTCAGAATGTTTTTAATTACGTTGATTAGTTTATTGAAAACATCTGTAAACAAATCATATGGAATGATAAAGTAAAACATGTAAAGCAAAACGAAACTAAATATTCTGTGGAGGAATATATAGTTAAATTTCAAGCAGAAATATGTTTCAAACGCCTTTTTATTTCGGGCGAGGGGGGGGGGATGAGACCAAGGGGGAAAATATCACTGTATTTCAGCTCTGTAGGGTTTGCACTAGCGGCTATTTAGGAAATTTTCTGAAAAATAACTAACCAGAAACAGATGCTTAAAGATTGCTGCCCAATCAGTAAAAATGTGCCAAAATTAACTAAGCCTATTTTCCGCGTGCTAACGAAAAACGGACAAAAAAGATCTAAAATATTACGAAAATTTCGTACTTGTGTGATGTTTACTATTCAATACCAAGAAAAGAATGGGAGGACAATGGGACAACATGTGCAATGCCATGGCTTTTAAGAATAGGGCGGGGAGTGATTGACAAGTCACAGCTGTATCCGAGCCGGTTCTTAGAACTAGGATTGCCTGGCAACACAATAGGGGTTCATTGAGTTAGCTGATAAGGCTGGGTTTCTTTTATTCTTTCCTCTCTTTTCATGATTGTAAAAGTTCAATTATATACAGCATGAAATCAGCTCTAGTTTTCAGGAGTTTTCCGATTCACGGGTCCGAAATAACTTTTTGATGGATTTTTTTTTCTCCTGTCATAAACTATTATTTTTGGGTCCCAGGGACCCGAAACTGCGTGAATGTTGCGTCCATTCTACGAGAATTTGCGTAAAAAACCCGCTATAGCGGGTAAACGCGAACCCTGTACTATACATTCATATTTTTTTTTCTGGTGTCTGTTTTACGTTTTTTTCGCCTATTTTTTCCTCCCAATCACGAAAATCTTTCTGCACACTGTCTCCCTGATTCTGCGACTATGTCGCCGTGTCGGCAGCTTTCTGCCACAGGGATAAGGAGTAGGATGTGAATTTGGTAAATTGTTAAATCACTTTTTTTAGCAGTGACAAATTGCTATATGTTTTCCTTTTGAACCTCAGACCTTTCTTTCAAATTGGCAGTCTGCCACCATTACTCACCAACCGGCCCCTGCCCTGCTATTGTGGGGTCCACGCCTTCTCCATATGAAACAAGATGAGCTAGTCCACCTTCTCCTGCTGGTGTAGCCCCAGGTCAGTCATTTAGAGGGGCAGGGGGGGGTCAATTGCCCCCCCCCCCCCCCCGCCGGCTTTGAAAAATCAATGTATTTACATATAAATGGGCGTGGTTTTTGATGTTTTCCGGTGAAATTGCATTGTGTTTGGACCCCTTGCCCTTTGCCCCTGTAAAAACTTGAAATAACGTCCCTGTGTAGCCCCCCTCTCCTTTAGGGCTGTGCAATATAAATTAGTTTCATTGCAGACTCGTAGAGTATTTTTTTCGTAGCTGCTGTACAGTCTGTTCAGTGCTGAAAAGAAATTTTAGTTTTTCCTCGCCACTCTTATATTTATTACTTTATATATATATGTATGCTTACATCATAGATCGGAGAAATATTTTTAATCTCAGTAGCTGCTTCAGTTGTTAAGCAGAGCCTGAGCTTCAAGTTGGGTTGACATATGGTACTTGGAAGCTGCCCTCTCTGTTCCCCTTCATTTAATTGTATTTGTTGTTGTTTCTAATCTCCCATCTGGTCCGACGGAGTCAGACCAGATCAACGAATCCGTTGACATTAATGAAATCCGATACCAAAAGGGGAGTAGTATGGATATCCTCCCAGTTCAAGCCCACACAGTCCAAAATATGTTGAGGTGAAGCAGGGCCCAATGCAGGCCGATTTTGCTACCGTTTATCGGTACCTTCACAAAAATAAAATAATAAAAACGGTACCTTCACAAAAATAAAATAATAAAAATAGTACCTTCACAAGTATAAAATAAAAACGACACCTTCACAAAAATTACATAAAAAAATCGGCATCTTGAATCATTCTAAATAAAAAGCGGTACCTTCACAATGTTAAAAAAAATGGTCGGAAAAAGAAGTATTTCGACGAAATTCCGGGGACTTCTTATCGAATGCGTTTTCCTTTGCTCCACTATTAGCGGCATTTCCGCGTTAGCGAAGTGAAATGAAGTTATTACTGAAGACGGTGTCGAACGGAACGAACTGAAATGAAGCGACGGCCGAGGTGTCCATTGTTTACATCGCATACATTAGTTCAGTTACATTTATCATTTTAATTTTTTTTTTTTTTTATGCAGGAAAGATCATTTAAAAAAAAAAGGTTCCATGCCCCTATTGACTAATTTTTGTTCCACTCCTTCAAATAAGCTAAAAGTTATGTGCTTTCTTTACCATAGAATATATTTAACACATATATATAAACAAATATTTCATTTGAGAAACTCATTTTGGGCATTTCAATGAATAGTGGATTAATTTGCATTTTTATTCTTCCAATTGCATCATTTCAAAAGCAGTCATTTCCTAGCTGTTCAGTGATAGAAAATTTATGTAAATAAAATGAAAATTCAAGAATTTACTGGAACACTTATTTTATTTCTATTGATAAGTAGAATTTAAGGTTGTTTACTGTTATAAAAGGAAGAAAAATAGTCTTCTCAATTACTCAGGCATGTTATTACTTTTTTTTTTTTAGTATTAGTATTTTTTTATGGTGTTAGTAATTTGTAATTTTTTTTGACAATGTAAGTTCTTTTTGTATTATTTAATAATATGATTATAAATGTAACAATAACATGAGTTTTTTGTCCAAAATTAAATAACTTAAAATGTGCTGTAAAAAATAGTGAACAAGAAGTATATTTACAAAAATAGGATGACGATTAAATATATTCACAAAAATAAGATGACGATTAAGTATATTCACAAAAATAGGTAGTAAGATAAAAATCCTGCATTGAGCCCTGGGCCCGAAAGCAGAATACTGCTAAATCGGCGACGTACGTCGCAGAACAGACATCGCGGCTGCAGAACAATTCTGTTCAAAATTGAGCAAAAAAAAAAAAAACTTTATCGTTTGAAAGCAAAAAAAAAAAAGTTTCGTTCGTAGCCCATGCCTCGCAGAGCAGAGCAGCAGGCAATAATGCCGGCACCGCGCCCTCGTAGCCAGTGCCGTGAAAATTGCCATATAGACCACAGCAGACGTGCGAACGACTTGACTTGAGCTTCTGAGGACCTTCCTGATTTTTCCGCAGAACTTCAGTGATGACACTTGCGCAGGCTTCATTTGAAGTTCTGCAGTCCTTCTTATTTGGGCCGCAGAACTTTAGTTACGAAACTTGCAGTACAAGTTCGTTGTTCAAATATCTGTGCAGAAGTGCTTGCGGTAGGTACACAAATCAGTTCTTCAAATTTTATCCGCAGAACTTCAGTGACGACACTTTGTGTATATATTAGATATTCAGTTATGTTTAAAACCATGTTTCCTCATGAGGGGATGGCGGGGACGCAAGCTTCGCTTGAAATTCTTCGGGCTTTCACATTTTGGCCGCAGAACTTCAGTGACGAAGCGTGTAGTACAAATAGTTTTTCAAATTATGTTTAAAACAATTAATTCTTCCGCGTTAAAGAGTCGCGGAGAGCGGGATTCGTTTGAAGTTCTGCGTGGGGGGGGGGGGGTACACATTTTATCCGCAGAACTTCAGTGACGAAACTTGCAGTACAAACTATAGTTATTCAAATTTTGTTTCAAACAATTACTGATTGACATTACGTGTGTTACATAAGGGAACTAGTTCATGGCAAAACAGATGTCTATGAGTAAATCTGGTGTGGCCCAAAGAAAAAGGTATTACAACTTCTTTTCTGGTAATCTTTGATGACTTGAAACATTCGTCGAAGGCTGACAACAGTGCAAATAATTTCGCGACTCTCTCTATTCCAGTTCTTAAAAAAAAAAAAAAAAAACCCACACACACACACACACAAAGACAGCATGTAAGTACGCAAGCATATATGGGTCACTCCAACAATAATGGTACAAATCCTGTCCGAGACTTTAGAATTTTTTAAAATAAATTTTAATAACTCCCACCCATTAAATGTTTTTTTTTTTTGGTTCTCCATTTAATTTTGTGCCATCAGGTATCAATTGATTAGGTATAATCCATTTAGAAAGGACACAACAAAAATTATCTTTGTCAGAAGAAGGAGAAAATGATGTGTCCCAGCTTTAAATTGCTAGAATTTTAAATGTGATTTAAAATTAAACTGAAATGTAACAACAAAATAAATGACACTGCAGAGCACAAAAGATGCTTCTGACACCATTTCTGCAGTTTATTACGCAAATGAAAAAAAAATTTCCCAAAAAACACTATTATTTATATCCCTAGTTTTTCTATGTTTCGAATTGTCCACTATGTTACAAGCCTTTTGGAAATAAAATAAACAATTGCATTCAATCTGATGTATATTTTTAAAAATATAGGTAGTATAACTGCCGTGATTAGCTTGCTACATTGAATTATGTCGTCAACAACCTGGGTGAGCCTCATTCTTTTCTTATGGTAGTTAATTTGAACTGTTGGATGTCCTGTCCACTCTGTTACAGTCGATTTCATGATGAAAAGAAGAGATTTTTTTCTTGAAATTTCAGACAGACTTACAGTTTTAGGCTGTTTATTCCACTTTATGCTTGTTCTGTGATTCTAACTTTTCTTTGTGATTATGAAGATATTTTAAAAGGCTTATTTGTCCACTCTGTTACATGTCCACTCTGTTACACAAAGTGTTTAAAATATTTAATATCCTTCCAAAAATGAGTCGTACTAATTATTTACATTTCATTATACACAAATAAATTGAAACTCAATTAAAAAAAATATGATTAGTTTGTGGAAATTATTTGAACTGATAATCTTAATATAAGTAAAGAGTTTCAGACATGATTTGTACCATTTTCGCTGGAATGACCCATATATATATATATATATATATATATATATATATATATATATTATATATATATATATATATATATTTATTTTCAATTTGGTTGCGTTTCATTAAATTCTAAATTGCAGTACATTGTATGTAAAAATGAGAAAACACTTTCTGGTAACATTTTGACGGTAAATATATAATGAAAAACCGATCTTGCAGAACAATTTTGGGCAAATAATTTTGAGTTGCAGAACATCACTAAGTATTCTGCTTTGGGGGCCCTGGGTGAAGCCTGGTCATAGTGGCATTTAGGGCAGAGAGGATAAATCTTACTGCCCTCAGAATATTTAAGACCTTTTATGTGATCACTGGCAAGTTGGAACAGGCAAGTGTTGGACTGCCTGTCGCATAGGATTTTCCTTTGTACCTTGTTTTCCTTTGAGAGGAGAATTAAGCACTTCCCCTTATTTTGGGCCTTTTTCCTCGAAAACAACTCAAAGGATGTAAGCTCTGAAGTAGAGGGGATGGGATTGTTTAATCCCTCCTTGGCTAGAGTGTTAGCCAATTCATTTCCGTGGATATCTACATGAGGCGGGATCCATTGGAAATGGACTACATGTTGGAGGGATATGAGCTTTACTTTATGCAAGATAGATGGGCTGGTTTTATCTCCTATGTAGACCCAGTTCTTGAGATGTTGAATGAGGAATCTGCATGAGTCGGGTAATCGCGAACTGTTGATTAATTTCAATAGTCTATTACTTCAAACCCCTAAATATCAACTCGGTTTTTAAAAATCTGCTCAGGATTTTGCGAAATTACAGCTTAAAATCAGCTAAAAACGAAACTAAGTTCACGTGACACAAAAAGGGGAGGAGCTTGCTTCGACGTCAAGGTTCACTTTGAGTTGCGCTACGGCGAAACTGGTTGCGGTAGAAGCGAGGGGGATAGGCGAAAACGACAGGGGAGACCTTGTTGCTTACCGCTGTTTATTAAAAACGAAGGGGCTCTTATTATAATCTTTAGGAGAATATTCAGGGGGAAAGAGAGAGATGTATATCCTCTTGAATGTACCATCTCCGATGCCAGAAATTCCGATGTCAAGATCGGACATTCAATTGTACATCACTTTATTCACAAGTAAATGACTTCGAAGTAAAATTGTTTACTTAATTAAATGAATACCGAGAGCTTCTCGAGCACCTAAAGATATGGGCGTGGGGGATATTGGGATAACTACACGAAATTACAGAAAGAGTATTGAATTCAGATTGCAATAAATGCTTTTAATGCAAAAGTTGAAGCAGAACAAAATGGAATAAATCAATACATGAAAATAAAACATTAAGAAACAAGCAATGATAACAATAACCTGTACACGATTATCCTTTGGAAAATTAAATCAGTTCAGTTCGGAGTTTTTTTTTATTTAATTATTATTTTTTTTTCAATTTTAAAGGAGTGATCTAGAGTACCTTCCATATTCATAATTTTTAGCTCAATGTAATGAAAGATTCATCTAAAGAAAACACTTTTTAATGAAAAAAAGGTGTAAATATGCATACCGATAAATGGATAAAATGAAAACCGATCTTGTATAATTAATATACTGTTAAATAAATTACTGTAAAATATTTTTCACAATAGAACAGTGAAGAACATAAACAGTTTTCAGTTTACTTTTATTTTTATTTATTTTTTTATCGCTCTTGCACTATTCTTGTCTTCTCCTTTTGTGCATTAAAAAAAATTGAATTTGGTGTGTTAAATGTTGAAGATTTGCAACAAGATTCAACAAAATAATGGCAGTTCGTACTTGGAGCCATCTTGAGAATGCTACCGATGTTATTTTGCAAGGGTCTCCAAACTATGGCCCGCGAGTATCTAAAATCTGGCCCGCAGCTTTGGGCTAGATTTCAGATGCATACGTGAGCTAAGTCTATTGTAGGTATAATTTAATCTACTGTGAGAATTTATTGTGTATTTATATTTTGTGAGTTGCTAATATCACATATTACAATAAAGGCAATATCAATCGTTAAATCATGAATTGACACCAAGTAGTTTAGCTTCTGTATTCTGTCTTAATCTAGCCTTTAAAAATTTCATTATAATTTTTTGTGATTTGTTTCTTTAGAAATTAAGCATCGTTCGAAAAACACATTAGAGAAAATTTCTAAGTCCATAAAAGATTTAATAAGGTTATACAAAATGTTTCTAACAGGTAATAAATGTAATTTTTTTCAGAAATAATAATTAATGATGATTAAGTAGGAAATTTTTAATGTTATGGAGTAGGTAGCTTCGGAAATAAACCAATTTGGAATCATTTTTTAAGTAACTTTGATTACTTTAGTTTTTCACCCCAGTGTTTAATGAATGTTAGTTATGATGGTCTAAGAAAAATTCTACATTTTATGAATGGAAACTGAAGAATAATATAAAACTTGAAGCTTGTTTTTAAATTATAGGAATGCCTCAACGCTTATCTGAAAGTGCAGTTCATAGGCGGCTGGTGCACCCCTGAAGTCTTTTTTTAAAGAATTTTGTTACATAGATTTTAACACTAATGATTAAAAGACCAATTTAAAAAGTGAGAAGTGGCCTTAAAAATTAAGACGGATGGTCACCTTTGACATACGCCTTCCGATTCTAAGTTCTACCCTTATGAAATGGCCTGGAATGAAGTCCGTTTTTTAGAATTTGCAATTTTTACTTCCGTAAAATAAATCAATCTACTGAGTAAAAAAAGGATTTCAATCGATCATTACTTTTTTATTCTGAAAAAGTGAGGGGGAAGGGCCCTTTTCCTTTTGTAAATGAGGGGACATCCCCTCCCCTTGTCCCCCTGTACGAGGCGCATTATGGTGCATCAGTTATTACATATATTTCAACTGTTTCTAATACAAAAAATGTATCTGATTCTAAATTACGATGTGTATGATGAGATATATATCTATTTTGGAGGGGGCAGGGCCTGATTAAGATATCACGGGGCCCTAGGCCAAATACTTTTTTTGGGCCCTCCATAATGAATCTTTTCAATTTTAAGCATGGGATAAAACAAATTTAGGCATTGACTACAACAATTTTAGCCATTTGGGGGCCCCTAAATTGTGGGGGTCCTAGGCCGCGGCCTAGTTGGCCTATTCAGTAATCAGGCCCTGGGAGGGGGGAAGGGGGAGGGGTGGACTGGCCTCGAGCGTTGTAATTTTCAAAAGTGGCCCGTGGGCAAAACGTTTGGAGACCCGGTTCTATTGGGAACTTACGAGCGAGCGCCCAGGGTGAGAAGGAGTAAAGTGAATTGCGACGTCATCAGCCGGGCATCAGCGGAGATGGGGAAAATAGGAGGCGGGGCTTATCGGGCGACTTTAAGAATTAATTGCAAAATAACTAATCGTCCGATTGAACTGAAATTGGTGTCTATCGTCATGAAATGACCTGAACTTTCATTTAAAAAAATAAAAAAAATGCATGCAGATTCCTCATTGAACTGCGGCTGTCAGTAAGTATCCAAAGGTCTCCATAGCAACTCTCGCTAGCAACTCTTTCTAGCCCCTCGTCGATTGCTATTAGTTCGCTTCGAAAAATAGAACAGAAGTCATGGTTACGTTGTTTTACAGAGTATTTGACTCGAGGGGTTTCAATGTAGATTCCACTACCTGCCTGATTATTTATTTTACTGCCGTTACTATAGATTTTGATATTGTTTGGGGGGATGTTATTTATGATTTCAAATGCTACTGTCTGTTTGCGTATTGTGCGCCTGGAAGCCACGGACGCTTCCATCTGAAAAAGGGGAGATAGGTTTAGAATACGCACTACCCGATGCCTTCAGCTTTTGTTCACTTACTACTTCCTCGTTGCTTTTCCCCCCTATTTCGAGGAAGTCCGAAGAGACTTGGCGCGTGCGCAGATGTCTCGGAGGTCACACGAAAAAATTTTAGACAGTAGTTGTTTAAGGAAGTCTGGTAAACAATCTTTCTTGTTAAGTGTGGTAGAGAGGTCGCAGTGAAAATTAACACCGGAAAGTTTGTGGAAAGTGTTTAGATTACAATGTAGATGAAATGGTTCCACATTTTCTGCTATTAAATTTTGAGATTTAACTTTACACTCTTAAGTCCTGTTAGTAGCCTCATCGTGGCAAGGGGGTGTTGCTGGGAAGAGTGGGTGATGTACGTCGGGAGTGTATACTCCTGGTAGGGTCACCCAAGACGTGAAGGTCACTCCATTTTTCCCACCTAATGCTAACAGGCGTGGAGCCAAGACAGTCTTCTACCCCTGGGTGCTCCAGTCTCCGGATAAAAGAAGCTGCATTTTCCTCCTTTGAATCAGTTGACAGATGATCTTCATATTGCATCGTCCGTCGTGCAGAATAATCAGGGATGCGTTTGAAGCTTAGGCAGAGGTCTTTAATTGTATTTATTTAATGAAAGCAAGTAATTGCATCACTTAACTTCCCCGGTGCTTTAAATGAAATTAGAAATCAGTGTTTAGATTTTTGTAAACTAAAAAAAAATCATTTTATTATTATATTTATTTATTTATTTTATATTTTTAAAAAAATGTTTAGGCCTTCCACCAACTGGTAGCTGGCAGGATTTGAAAGATCATATGCGAGAGGCTGGTGATGTTTGCTATGCTGATGTAAGTAGAGATGGGACTGGGGTCGTGGAGTTCACTTGTCATGAAGATATGATGTATGCTGTTAGAAAGTTAGATGACACAAGATTCAGATCACATGAGGTATGTAGTACATGTTTTGTACGAGTTTTACCATATTGATCTTAAGTTGATACAGCATTTGTACTAGAAATTTTTTATGCTCAGGAATGCTAGTTTGGACCATTATTGCTAGACTTCAAAACTAGGGATTCTTCCAGAACTTTTTTTTTTTTTGAACAACTTCCTGAAAAATTATATTTAGAAAATTAACAATCAGTAATATTTCATGTTTTACCCAACATCTAAAGAGAATATTTTTCTGGAGAAAGTACTATGCCAACCTGTTGGGGAAAAGTAATATTTTTATGCTTAAATTGCAGAATTTGAACTACAACTAAATACTTAATTTTGGTTTTGGGAAAGGAACAACCTTTTTTTTTTCACTAGACGATTCAAACCTCAGTCAATATCTAAAACCTACAAAAGAAGTATTAACAGGTTGAAGCTTTGCTCAATGATCCAAGAGATTCAAATTGGCTAGTGAATATGGCCATTAGACAGCTTTTGACTATGGGCTCTATTATTTCCTATTTTACATGCTTATAGCACCTTTTTGGACTTGGGAATGTTGGGCAGTTTTACACCTGGTTTGTGGAATACTGTGTTGGATATTCTGAGGAAACTAATTTGTTTTTCAATTAAAAAAACATTATATCTGTTTTTTGCAAACAAAAATTTTGAGGGAATTTTTAATGAGTCTTCTATAAGTTATAATGGTCCAAAAAACATTCTGAAATGTGTTTTAAGAAATTTTACCGAATTATGTATTTTTTTCCACAATCCACACCAAATGGAATGATACCATGGGGCAAAGAACACATGAGATTATTCATTAATGTTTTGAGAAAAAGAAAATTATTTTCCATAAAATAATGAGAAGATACAATTTCAATGCAGACGTAGACTAAGGCAGTTTTTCTCACCGCCCACGATAAATATGATTGTTTCCAGTGATGAAAAAGCTCAGGTTTTTTTTTCCAAAAATTAGAAAGCATGCTTGAAATTATACCTCAACACTCAAATTTTAAATTGGTAGCCAATGGCTACTAACACCCCACAAAATGGTAGCCAAATTTCAGAAAATGGTAGCCAAACTTAAAATTAAAAAAAAAAGTGCGTAAAATGTGTATTTAGAAAAATATATTTAAATTTTAAAGCAATAGTGTAAAGCTCAATGTTTATATAAACAATGTTCTAAACTGCTACCTTTACGTTTCTTAAAAATAGATGCATGACTAAACATCATACATCATTCATTGCTCAAATATGTTGTCAAAAAGGTTAAAATTAAAGAAAACATATGAATTTCAAAAATTTTAAAACCCAATGACATTTTTGTTTTCTGAAACATGATTTGTTTGAAATAAGGAAGCACTTAGTTCTATTCAGAAATATTACATGAACAAGTAATATATGCTTTGCAGTTTGTTCTCAGTCTTTCACTAAACTTTAAGATGAAGAAAGCAGCATAAATGATAAACATAAATAATTGCAAGTATTTTAAAATTCATTTCTTCCAGATGTTGGAAATGTAAATTTGAACAGTATAAAAATGAGTAATTTCTAAGTCACAATAAATTTTTTTATATAATGATACTGGAATATGTTATAAATATTTAGATATGATTCCATTTCAGGTAAGTGCATTATGATTGATTATTACAGATCATCAATCTTTATCTACTTTCATATGATTATTGTTATCTAACTACTATTTTAAAAAAAAACCTAAGCTCATGGGTATAATTGAAATTTTTAGTGAAGAACAGCATTTTCAATGTAACTTGCTAAAAATCAAGAATAAAGTTTGATAAAACCCATATTTGAATGTTCAAAATTCAATAAATAAGTTCTAACTTGCTCTTATGAAGAAAAAAAATATTTCTTTTGTTATTTATTTTTGATACTTGTTTACAAAAAATAAAAAAAATAAAAACATTTCAATAAAATTTAAGTTTGGACAGTACGGTTTAAACTCGGGCCAACCCCTGTTGTAAGACACTTCAAAAATATTTTATCTGATTTTTTTTAGTATGTATAGCAAGAGCAAACATACAAAATTTGGTAAAAACCCGACCTTTGGTCTCAAAACACTTTTCTCTTTCTTTTTTGGTTTTAATAACATAGTATAAACAAGCAGCAAAATATTCTTAAGTAAAAAATGATTATTAAACAAAAAAATAAAGTGAGCCAAGGTATAGATGGTAGCAGATAATAAAATCTCTCAAAACTTCCACAATAATTTAAACATTATCAGGATGTAAAAAGATTGAGATTTCAAACGAGGCCGCAATTTTCGTGTTTTTTTTGTTGGCATGGGCGTTGAACTACACTTTTAAGGTTCATGTCACATGATATGAACGACGAATTAAAATTAGGTTAATTAGTAAATAAATTACAAAATTAATACATATAGATAATAAGAAGCTTCAAAGATTCCAAAATAATTGAGAAGATTTTTAGGATGCGAAAGGATTGAAATCCCGAACAAGGTACTCAACTTTCGGCGAGGCACGTGTTATTTTGTGCGCACGGGCGGCAAATCACGTGTTTTTGGTTAACAATATATGATATGAACAAGCAACTAAAAAAAAAAAAAAAAACCTCGATTAATGAGTAAAGTGAGACATGTTGTGGTAGCAGATAACATAAGTCTCAAAAGTTCCAAAATGTTAAGCTGCATGTATTGGATCAGCTTACAAAGTCCAACCTGTAGTCTCGTCAGTGACCACAAATATCCAAAGTAAAACTAATTGCTTTATTCATGATGAACTTATTTACAATGAATACCTTTCAGCACGAATTTCATTATGAAGGTACAATGCCGAAACTATCGGCGTAAAGATTGGTCGACTCAACCGAGTCGCCGACAAATGGAAAAACAAGTACGAGCCAAGCAAAGTGCCGGTAGCGGGCTTAAATGCTGCCGGCAATTTGCATATGCGTAACGTGATCTTGATGCAAGAACGAAAAGCGAAGATCGAGAAAAAACTATATGCAAATTATGCATTTTAGAAAATTAAATTAACTCGAATCGTAACAAGGGCCCGCCTCTTGCACACAAGATCACCTTTTAACATTAATACAAAATAACATTAGAAATTTTCAAACATTGCATCCTGACATCTTGAAACCCTAACCCTGCAAAAACTGTTCCTAAGAGAGTTTTTTTTTTTTTCCCCCACAAAACTCTAAAATCTAAACAGGAACAGCTGAGGCGTGAACCTGCACCGGGAGTCGATGCAGGCGAACCATTCTAGTTCCCAACTCATGGATCTGCAGAAACATGATATTGAATGTGGATCAGGTCCGTCAACATCTCTCCCGACGAAGGTCCATCCTCATAGATACAGTTGAAATTGAATGCAATAGGTCTCAAATGTCCGTCAGATACATGCAAGAAAATTACAACAATTAATAACACATGAACATTTTTACAAAAAAATTACCTTAGTCAGGGGTCTGGCCAGAGGAAATTCGGGTCCGTTAACGGATCCTTCACAAAAATACGATCCAGCAAAACGGACCCTTCACAAAAATACGATTGAGCAAAACGGACCCATCACAAAAATACGATCAAGTAAAACGGACTCTTCACAAAATGCTGATCAAACAAAAGACATTTCACCCATTATCCATTCAAAAAGCAAATCTAATATCAAAATAACTCATAACATATTTCTGTGTAAAAGCCCATAATTTTTGGGCCTTTTCTGAAGTTAAAGAAGGAAATTGCTTATCCGCCACTTTTTCAGAAAAAAACAAAAAGTCGGCACACTTCCTGTCTGCTATGCACCGGCTTCTTTTAAAGAAATTAGCTACTTAAAAAAGGTAGTTGTTTTGCTTTAATAGTTCTGCTTGTTTGTTTTATCATATGCAAATCAAAATGGTTTGCTGCGATGTTGCTGTTATAGATTTCTCTGGAAATGCAGAGTAAAGATTTTTCTCCCAGCTTTTGACTTAAACAAAAAGGAATTGACAACAATTGCAATTATCCGCGAAATTAACTTAGAACTGCAAACAGATAGCTAGGGTTGGAGAAAACATGTGATTGCTTCTGATAGAGTGACCAGCTATTTAAAATTATCGCCATCTGACGTTTTTGGTGCGACTTTTTGACCTTATTTTGGCAGGAAATAATTATTATTATAATTATCTTTTTTTTTTTTTTTTGCTTGCAAGGGTGGTGTTTTGGTTATATTCAGGAATAATATATGTACTTTTCGTCTGTTAATATTAGAAGTCCGGTAGTATTGTTTGTTTTGCTATGTCTCTCTACTTTCGTATTTTTTCCGCCGAATTTTTTTGGCGAATATGTCGGTGATTATTAAAGACATTCATCGTATAAACCTGATGAAATGTAATTCTGAAATTATTTGACTTTGGTAAATTATTTTATTTACCGTTTTTATACTTCTGACGTTTTCATTTTGAAAAATGCCTCTCTGCATCCGATATGAAAATCGAATTTTACTTATTTTTCAAGCTAATTACTCTTTATTAGGAGGCAAATAAATGAAAATTCGCTTTATTTTTTGTTCAGATCATTATTTTATAATTTTTAAAGCAAAATTAACTGTTCTTTTATTAGTCTAAATGTTAAACACTGGATGTATCGTTTCATTTTATTTTTCAATCAATTGTGTCAACAGATATTAATAATACTAGCTGCGTGGCCCGGCGTTGCACGGGCTGTAATGTAGTGAAGGCAGTTTGAGAAAACTACTCGCCACCAAGGCGACTCGCCTTTAAAGTAATGAGGAAAGTTTAAACAGTTTACTCGCCGTCAAGGCGGCTCGCCCTTACAGTAGCGAGGAAAGTTTCAAGAAACTACTCGCCGCCAAGGCGGCTCGCCTTTAAAGTACCAAGGAAAAGTTAAATAAACTACTCCCCGCTAAAGCGGCTCGCTAAAAAGCTTTCCTGCATCAAAGAATCAATCGAATTATTTGCACATGCTTCCTCAAAAATAAAGACGATGTCAAGTAGCGCATACTTAGCACTCTCCCTAAATAACAAATAAAATTCCTTTCTTAAAACAATTATTTCCAAACCGCTTTCTTCCTGTAAAATTAATTTCAAAATTCTAAACGAAAAAGTTCTTTTAATATTTGGATCGCAGCCAAAAAAAGTCCCTTCTAAAATCAGCAATTGCAATTTTATTTAAAAACACATTTTCAAAATGGTACTAGAGAAAAAATATGTCATTAATAATTAGAATAAAAACAATTGTTAGAACTTGGTTATAACACGTATTCAAAATGACAATGGAAAAAAATAACACTCTTTCATTTTAAAAAGTTCAACTTAATTAACGCTTTAATTTAAAATCGCAACGGAAAGAAAAAAATATCTTGGAATTTTAAATAGTTCAATAATTTAATTAACGTTTTAATTAAAAATGGCAACGGTAAGAAATAAATGTCTTGTAAGTTTAATCATTTATTAGGCCCAATCGCTTTATATTTGACTACTTATAAATTGATATCTTCGCTAATTAAAATCGTATGATTACATAAATTGAAACTAATGAAGCCTGAAAAATTACCTATCTATCGGTACCTGGTTCGACTTTCAGTTCATTGGCGTTCAGGAGAAAGAAGCGTGACATAGATAGAAAGAAAGAAAGATACTCAGTTTTTAATATAAGTAGATGTTTATCATAGACTTTTAAAATGCCGTTTCAATTTTTTTTTACCAAAATGAACTCGTTTATATGCCGTTTTTATGCATTTGATGCACTTTGAAAACTGCAATCTCTTTGCATCCGCTACAGGAATCGGATTTTTCGCATTTTTGATGTTTTATACGCTGTTTTAAAAGGAAAATAAATGGAATTCACTTTTATTTTCTATTAAATTCGAAAAAAAAAAAAATTTTTTTTTTGCTTTTTTTCAAAATTGTTTGATTTTCACAAAATTATTTGATTTTTCACAAAAAACGGACCCTGTGAAAAATCCTGGACAGACCCCTGTTAGTACACACACTAGTGTAATTGGACTTTCATTTTTTTTTTCAAATCAAAAAAGTTCTTAGAAAAGAGTTCAACTTAATTTTATTCATTGGTTTTGTAAAAATATCCGCGTAGTTTTGTTTGGTATTTACATAATTTAATTCAAACAAATTTTCTGATATTAAGTCTCGTAAGAAATGTAGCCTGATATCAATATGTTTTGTTCTACTGTTTTCTATCGGCGAATTTGAGAAATTAATAGCCGCTTGATTGTCGCAAAGAAGATTAAAATTTGGTTTCATGTGAATAAACTTAAATTTTACCAATTCTTTTATTATGCGAACAATCCAAACTAATTCTTTTGCAGCTTCAGTAAGAGACACATACTCCGATTCCATAGTCGATAAACTAACACATTTCTGTTTAAATGTTTTCCAGATAATAGGCGATTGATCAATGAATAAAATCATTCCGCCAATCGAAATTCTATCATCGCGACTAGATGCAAAACTAGCATCGCTAAAACAGTCAATTTTTAGATTAGAAACATTAGACAAACATAGTTTCAGAGATTTTGTGTAATTTAAATAGCCTAGAAGTTTAAGTAGAACATTCCAGTGAAACAAACCTGGATTAGATTGGAACTGTGACAAGATGTTTACCGCGTAACATAAATCTGGGCGCGTTCTGTTTGCTATGAAGGAAATGCAACCTAAGATGTTACGATAAGGTAATTTGGACATCATTTCAGTTTCTTCTTTAGAATTTGGACACTGGTCTTTAGAAAGTACAATTCCTACAGCAATTGGTAAAGAAACAGTTGGAAAATTGTATTTGCGATAACTTTCACATACTTTAGCGATATAGCTTTGTTGATGAATGAATAATGAATTGTCTTTTTCTTCAAATTCAACGCCTAAAAGTTTTTGCGTTCTACCGAGGACTTTGATATCAAATTTTGATTTAAGACTGGTAATTACATTATTCAAGTACTTTTCATTTTTACAAAATACTACTATATCATCAACATAAAGTATTAAAATTACATTTGCTTCTAAAGTATAAACACAATTTGTCCATGATAATTTCTTAAATTTTAAATCAATAAGAACATTATGTATTTCTAAAAACCATTCACGACCAGCTTGGTGTAGTCCATAGATAGCGCGATTTAATTTACAAACATAATCAATTTTATCATGGTCTTTAAATCCCTGAGGCTGAGACATGTATATGCTTTCCTTTAAGGGAGCATATAAATAAGCACATTTTATATCAAATTGATTATGAATCCAGTTCATTTTACACACAAAAATAGAAAAAAATAATCGTACTAATGAAAATTCAATGACAGGACTGAATACCTGATCATAATGAATACCTTTCAATTGTCGATGTCCTTGAAAAACAAGGCGACTTCTAAAACGTACAATTTCATTTTTATCATTTCTTTTTAATGTAAACACCCAACGATTACCAATTACTTTAGAATCAGCCGGTCTAGGCACAAGATTCCAAACTTTGCGTTGTTTCATGGTCTCTATTTCGTCGGACATAGAACTATACCAATGGTCGGCTTCTGGAGTTCTTAAAGCATCATTAAAAGATTTCGGTATCCGAACATCTAGTCATGCTTCAGAAACATTAATTTCATTAAAATTTACCTCACCGGAAAATTCGTTTTTCCCGCTGAAATCGAAATTTTCTTTTAAGTATTCAAAATTGTGTGATCTGCAAAAAGCTTCTACATCTTTATGAGAACGAAGTCTTGCCTTTGATCCCTCAATTGAATAATAGATATCAGTTCGTGAATTATCAGCGCGGGGAACAGCTTTTCGAATCCAAACAATTTTAACAGGAGTTGGGGTTTGACTTGTACTTTGTTCACCGCGGTCTAATACTGACACTAGTTCTAAATCATTTCCCTCTTCATTTAAGCTTTCCTGATCGGAATCGCTATCTGAATCTGACGAATTTATAAATTTACCAGGGTCCAGTGCTGCTCCACTGCTTTCCGATTCTGCTTCAAATCTAACATTAATTGTCTCTACAATTTTGCGCTCAGCAGGTAACCAAATTCTGTACCCTTTTGTTTTTAAAGCATACCCTACGAAAATACCCTTTTTGGCCCGCATGTCAAGCTTTCTTCTTAAATTTTTGGGAACCCCCAAAAAGCAAGGGGAGCCGAATATTTTCAAGTGGTTGACAGATGGTTTGCGATTAGCATAAAGTTCAAAAGGTGTTGAAGTTTGGCCCGCGTGGCAAACGCGATTCCACACGTATGTGAAACATAGCAATGCTTCTGCCCAAAACTGATTTCCTAATTTACTAGAATGTAAAATTGCTTTAATAGCATCTAGAGCCGTATAATTGAATCTCTCCGCG
Organism: Uloborus plumipes; assembly: GCA_038373865.1. NCBI lineage: Eukaryota > Metazoa > Arthropoda > Arachnida > Araneae > Uloboridae > Uloborus > Uloborus plumipes. The sequence continues at coordinate 3,133 of JAXGGA010003979.1, read as the reverse complement.
ACCCCGTTCATTTGTGGTGTATACACATTAGTACGCTCTGGTTTTATGCCTTGTTCATCCAAATAAGCCTCAAATTCGTCACTACAATATTCCATTCCATTATCCGTTCGAACATTTACAATTTTAGCGTTCAAAAATCGTTCTGCCCTTTTTTGATACTTTTTAAAACAGTCTATTGCTTGACTCTTTTCCTTTAGTAGGAAAACAGTGACTTTTCGAGAATAATCGTCAGTTATAGACATAAAATACTTGAATCCGCCTATTGCGACACATGGGAGTTTTCCGCATAGGTCCGTATGGACTAATTGGAGCGGCCTATCTGATCTAATCTTATGCAGTGGCTTATGAGAGACACTTCTAGATTTAGCAATTTTACAGGATTCACAATTAGATTCAACTTTCTTAAAATTACCTAAACCACGAACAGCATTATTTTTACTAGTATTTACAATATATTTAAAATTAATATGACAAAAACGTTTATGCCAAATATTTAAATTGTTATCAAATTTAGTACTAGAAAAAACAAGTTTAGGTTTAGAACCATCGGAATTATTGCAATTCTGACTAGAGTTAGAATTTCCGGGATTAGAATTCACTTTTACATCATTTCTAGAAAAAATAATCTGATTTTTCGGCTTTGCCGATGATTTAAGATCTCTAGCATTGTTGCCATTGAAAGCTAACCAACATCCAACTTGAACGTCGTAAGAAATTGCTACTTGTGTTTAAAATTGTAATCCTTTTACATCTTGTTAATATTTTTGGCAGGTGGGACGTAATTTCACGCAAGTTACTGAAGATTATATAGTTTATTTCAGATTCCATTTTAATGTAATTAATGAAATTATTTGTTTTAAAAACATACTGACATTGAATGTGCAAGTCGCGGAAAATTGCATTCGGTGTTTAAGATTTCAATCTTTTTGCATCTTGTTAATATTTTAAGATTTGTCATTGTTGGAAGTGATTTTAACATACATTACTAAAAATTAGCTTATTTTATTTTTGATTTTGAGAGTTAATGAAATATTTTACTTTTTGGACTCATACCAAGGCTATCATAGAATATTTACTTCGCAAATGTGTTTCCAGTGATTTGGATTTCAATATTTTTATACCTTATAATTAATTCAAATTTTTTTTTTTTTTTTGTGAAAGACTTAGCCAGGGTGGAGGGTACAAGGGTTCCGGACCCCCCTCCCCCTTCCCCATAGCTTACACTACTTCGTTTAAAAAATCAGAAAGATTTTGTTAAAAAGTTGTATTTGAAAAGTACATTTCGAGCACAGTATTACTTCCCCTTATTTTAGCATCTGTACAACTTATTACAGCATCCTTATTCAAAATATTCCAGAACAGTGTCTAGTGGTTTGATGGCATTCCTATTTTCAATAGATAAAAAATATTAAACTTAAAACACTTTATCTAAAAAACAAGGACATTTTTTGAGGGGAAATTTTATGAAAATTAATTGATAACTTCTTTGAATATAGTAGTCAAACCTGCCCTATCTCAAAAACCTCCCTATGTCAATTTTTTTTTTTTTTTTTTTTTTTTTTTTCATTTTCCCTGCGTTTAAAGTATTTCAATGTTTTTCCCAGTGTTTATCTCGAATGAATTTCCTGGAAGCGTCTCTAGCTCAAAATCTGACTACATTGGCTTTTTTTTTAATTTGATTTCCTGCGACCTTTATCAACTGTGGAACTTGAGAACAGAACTTTTTCCAAATTAGCTGTCTCATAATAATCCACATCTAATGAAACATGTAGCTCAATGAAAACTATATGTACCAGGAGCATGTTTTTCGGAAGTTCCAGTCACTCAGATACTGAAGGAGGGAGGGGGAAGCATTGTTGAACACTGAAAATGCAAACAACACGAAATTGAGATGAGATATTTTAAAAAGAAGTACAAATGGTAATCATCAGTTGAAAAACAGTAATTCGCAGTTTTCGTACACTTGTATGAGAATGGTCCGTTTTTGCACTCACCATTTTCGCCAAGCGAGTCATTTCCATGGGTGCAAGACCTTCCGTCTCAGGACGGATTTCCGTCTTGACGAAATCACCGAGACTGACATTGGGATGGAAGTAACAGTCTCCCACTTTGGTTTTCTGTGTGATTCTACCACATGAATCTCTAATTTTGTGCTTGCCATTATTTTTCACTTATCTTATGTTTCATATTCCACAACAGAAGACTTGCACGATCGTCATTTTGCCACGCCCCTTCGGGAATTTCAATGCAGCTGCATCCGAGTTGAGTTTAGCTGGAGCATAAATATCCCCCCCCCCCCCAAAAGTTCATCACATTTTTATCAGATGGCAATCGAAATTCAGGAATTTAGGCAGCAAAATTATGCATTAGTCGGGAAATGTGAGTTACCAAAACTCATAACTTTTTTTCATCATTTTTAAACCAAAATTTTGGTGAGCATAGTTAGTTAAATGTCATATTTGCGTGTATAATATTTAAATCAACCCTTTGCATTCATTATTTTTTATCATTCTTAATTTTGTGCTTTTTCAATTAAATTTGAGCAAATTTCGAGAATCTGATCCCAAAAAAATAATTAAATAAAACCCTCACTCTAATATTATCGAAAAACTAATATATTTTGATTTTGGAAATTTTTTCAATCTCTGAGGATACGTTTCTGAGCCTCATTTCTTTCCCTAACGTTACCAGATATATCCTGCAATCGCTTTTTAAGACATCATTTTCGAAAAGAATTTGGGCGAGTGCCTTCGAATCTCCTCTCTCATAACAGCACTAAAAAGTTTAAAACTTTTTAAAACTGCAATTTTAAGGAGTGGGAAAGTCCCTGAACACTCCATTCCCCTGACGTTATCAAATAAATATGTACTATAATTTTGTTAGTATAGCTGTGATCTAGAAAAATTTCCGAGGTTAATACTTCAGAACCTTCCTTTCCTAACATTATCGGAGATCGTCTAAAATTTCAATTTTAAAAAACTGCGCGGGGAAAGTACCTACATTCGCCTGATCTTTAGATAAGCCGCACCTTATTCTGATATCACCAAAGATCGTCTAAAATGAGGTTTTTAGAACTCAAATTCCGAAAATCCCCCCCCCCCCCCATTTTTGCTTGAATATACTTAAAACTATG